>JAHZNE010002437.1:0-12143 GCA_027744055.1 Callyntrura sp. NNG-2020
TTGTTAATTTAATTGGCTAGCTAATATGAATTGGGTAATATGATGAACAGTGAATAGAGCATCGACACAAGTAAAATGGACTTTGGCTATAATATGCATAGCAACAAATTGGTTAGGAATGCTGGAGACAAAAAATGGGATGTTAAAAATTAAAATTGCATTAGCGAATTCTGCTTATGCATTAGCAAAAAAAAGTCAATTTGTGTTCAAAATAACAAATTGTTATTTTCATATTTGCATTTAACTGCTGCTCCATCTCTAGTGCGTTGCACAAGATATACAGTCACTTTTACCTTAACTATTGCAGGTAAATTACATCACCTGTTACTGTGCCCCCCCATTAGAATTAAATACCAAAACAGATAAATGGCTTTAAAGCGAAATATCTTCAGGGTCTAAATTTGGACGTTTTATTTCAGGAAATTTTTGACAGGTGCCGACGTCGACCTAGATGGAGAGATGGAAAGAGACGAAAACCCGAAAAACAAAATACGTCTGAAAATATTATAACAAGACAATTTTAATCCTTAGAAATTTGATGATGAAGTAACGGCAACATTTTTAGTGTTTAAAATATATTTAATTTCAAGTCTTAATGTAGGGTTTTAACTAATACTTTTTAATACAATATTTTTGCATATGCTGTTTCTTCTACCGATCCAGTTTTCTTAAGCTCAATAGCGCCTTAATCGTGCCGCGACTAACAGTTTTGAAAAATAGCAAAATAGTAGGTCTTTGTATGGCGTATATATTACCATATTTGAGACACAAGGGTTTACACGACCGGCGAAATTTTCGCATACACTTGGTATTCATGACCGTCCCTCCAAACGCGATCACTCCGCCACGACGCGATCGCCCCTTGAGAATTTCGCACTAGTTGGGAGCCCGCGTACAGGATGGTTGTCCAACTCGAAATCGCAATCATTTCGTTCAATATTACAATGCCCCTGTCTAAGCGTCCCAGGGCATCCCATTCACGAATCAAAATGACATTGCAAAATACGCATAGCAGCAATACAATCGCTTGGCATACGGGAACACCTACTCCAACACTTTTATTAAAAACGGAAATTAGAAGCTGAACGGCCCGGAAATTGATCATCACTTGAGGTGCCGTTCTGAACTGGTTCGTGGTCACTCGGGTGATGTGATCCCGACCGGGTCGAAATTCCCGAGAGAAGAGCCCCCAAAGTACGACGGTCCATTGAATGTTGTTATTTGTTAGGAACAGAATGCCACCGTATCGTTTGAACATCACGTACCAGTAGAACACCCCAAAAAGGGGGTACACATACACTCCGACCCGGGAGTGCCCGTCCATCAGGGGGTATACGGGGTAGGAGTGATCTTGGGGAAACGCAAAGAAGTGGAGGGTTAGCATAGCGACAAGGAACAGGTAATTTCCTGAGATGTACAAAGAGAGCAGGTCCCAAAGACGGTTGACCCGATCCTTGTTGGGGTTGTAAGCTGGTCGAAAGTTGTCTAAGGTCAACAAAAGAGGAATGTCAAGGTCATTTAGTTGGGGGAAATTTATAAAAATTCTTACGAGTGACGTGCTCGGCGAAGAGCGTCATTCCATTGAGCCAGGCGAGATATCCCTGAGGTTTCCAACACAAGAGGTAATTGTTGACGATGGTCGCGTAGGATGCCAGGAGTGACAAGAAGAGATACGTGACTTCGTTCACGTGTCCAGTGGTCGTTAACCGGAGGAATTGAAAGTTGAGATAGAGGAAGTATACAAATTGAAGGAAGGCTTCCCCTCTGTACCGGTAGAGACGCCACCGACTGGCGGTAAGATGGTGCAGGTGGGTGGAGGGGTCCCACCGGAAAGGGACGCAGGCGCAGAGATCAAACAATTGAAATTGGAAGGAGCGGAGCTTACAAAGTAAGGCGCTGAACGTGTACATCTTTAGGTGACGAGCAGTGCTTTATCGGTGCTTTTTAATTACATAAATCGTAAGAGCTGGTAGCTGAGGGTAAATTGTAAGAGGCGATTCTGGGCTTCTTGGCGAGGTTTACTGCAGGAGCTCGCAAAACAGAAGAAACACAGGGAGGTTTCATGGGGAAAATTTGGGAAGGAGAAGGAAAGTCGGGGAAGTTTGGAATAGCGGCATAATTGCTTTTCATTTCAAAATTGTCTCCAATTATAAAATCTATTTAGAAAATTAAAAGGTTTAGGGTTCTATGCATTTCGAACGTTTGAAAAATTAATTGGCAAAGGGAAATGCGACTCTGTAGAGATCCACCCTCTTTTCCTTCACAAAGTTTATATGAATGGTCCCGTGGGATGACAAGAAGGAAAAGGAAAAAGTAGAATCAGCTTAATTTCCAAAAATGAAAAAAAAAGATTGATTGTTTGATATTATATGGCTCGCTAATATGGTGGATAGTGTACACGGCATGTGCACAAATTTTGGCCGTGACGTTGACCATGAAATTCATAGCAACAAATTGGTTAGACAAACTAGGGACACAGAAAATTGGAATGAACAGTTGAAAGTTAAAATTAAATTAAAAAGTAAGCATTTGCTATTTATTAGAAAAAAATTAAAGTTGAGTTGTGTTCAAAATAACAAAATGTTCATTTTTGCATTTAATTGCTGCTCCATCTAAAGTACATTTTGAGGTGTACAGTCACTCCCTACTTAACTATTTCAGGTCAACCACTTCACCTGTTACGGTAACCCCCATTAAAATTAAATATCAGAACGGACAAATGACTTTAATGAGAATATCCTCATTCCTCATGGTCTAAACTGTGTACGGTTTACTTCAGGAAATCTGTAGCAGGTGCCGACGTCGACCTGGAAGGATAGACGGACTAACAACGGAACATCAAAAGGAGACTTCACCTTTTTATAAGATAGGTAATTCTATTTTTTTATTTACTCAATTATCTGGGGAGATATTGTTTACACTCGGTGTTGAAACAAGGAACAGGATTCATGAAAATTTCCATGTCGGAGATTTTTTTTTAAATTAAAGGTGAAATTTAAGGATAAATGCAAAAATTCCGCAATAGTGGTATACTACTCTCAATTTATTTAAGACACTAAAAAACAAAAATTACAAAAATGTAAATGGAAATATTGTAACAAGACAATTTAAATTCTCAGATATTTGAAGATGAAGTAACGGCAACATTTTTAATAGTTAGAACATACAAATTTTATGATTTTAAACTTAATGTGTCCTTTTCTTAACTTTCTGTGATAATTTTTTTTCATATGCGGTTTTTATTGACCCTGCTTTCTCACGGTCAATAGGGCTTTCATCGTGCCGCGACATACTGTTTTTAAAAACAGTAATATTGTAGGTCTCTGAATGGCATAGATGTTTCCATATTTGAGACACAAGGGTTTACAAGACCGGCGAAATTTCCGCATACACTTGTTTTCCCACGGGTCCTTCCAAACGCGATCACACCGCCACGACGCGATCGCCCCTTGAGAATTCCGCACTAGCTGGGAGCCCGCGTACAGAATGCTGGTCCAACTGGAAACTGTAACCGCTTCGCACAAGATTACAATGGCCCGGTTCAAAGGTCCTAGTACTTCCCAGTCCCGAATCAAAGTGACATTGCAAAATATGGAAAGCAGTAACACAAGCACCTGACATGCGGGAATACCTACGCCAACACTTTTATTAAAAGCGGAAATGAGAAGCTGAACGGCCCGGAAGTTGATCATCACTTGAGGTGCGGTTCTGAACTGGTTCGTGGCCACTCGGGTGCCACGGTCCCGCCCGGGTCGAAATTCCCGAGAGAGGAGCCCCAACAGTAGGAGGGTCATCTGAATGTTGTTATTTGTTATGAACACAATGCCACAGTGTCGCTTGAACATGACGTACCCGTACAACCCCCCAAAAAGGGGGTACACATACACCCCCCACCGGGACTTACCGCCCATCAAGGGGTAGACGGGGTAGGAGGGATCTTGGGGGAACACAAAGAAATGAAGGGTTAGCATAACGACGAGGAATACGTAATTTCCAGAGATGTTCACAGAGAAAAGGTCCCAAAGACGGTTGACCCGGTCCTTGTTGGGGTTATAGTCGGGTCGAAAATTTCCTACGGACAAAAAAACTTGCCAGTTTCAAGGTCATTTTTTTGGGGGGAAAAGAGAAAAAGGCTTACGAGTGACGTGTTTTCCAAAGAGCGTCATTCCATTGAGCCAGGCGAGATATCCGTGAGGATTCCAACACAAGAGGTAATTGTTGACGGCAGTCGCGTACGACCCCACAAGGGACAAGAAGAGATACGTCACTTCGTTCACGTGTCCAGTGGTCGTTAACCAGAAGAATTGAAAATTGAGATAGAGGAAGTACAGAAATTGAAGGAAGGCTTCCCCTCTGTACCGGTAGAGACGCCACCGACTTACGGTAAGGTGGTGCAGGTGGGTGGAGGGGTCCCACTGGAAGGGGGTGCAGGCGCAGAGGTCAAACAATTGAAATTGGAAGGAGTGAAGCTTACAATGCAAGGTGCTGAACGTGTACATCTTCAAATAGGTAGTGCTCTGCAGGGCCAATTTTAATAGGCGATTCCCTAGGCTTCTGGTCGCAGGTATAAACAGGAGCTCTCCCAAAAGAAGGGAGGTTTCATGACCAAAATTTGGGCAGAATAATGACAGTTGGGAATAGGAGCATAATTGTTTTTCCGCTGTCACCCTCTCCAATTATAAAGTCAATTTCGAAAATTAATCGGTTTTGGGGTCTGTCCATTTTGAACGTGGAAGAAAAATATACATGGGTTAGTTACTGGTACACAAGGAAAATATGACGCGGTAGTTCTTTGGAGCTTACCCACTAAGCTCCCTTTTCCTTTACACAGTTTGTATGAATGATCCCCTGGGGTGACGGGTAAAGGAAAAGGAAAAAGTAGGTTCCGCTTAACTTTCATAAATTAAAAAAGGTTGGCAACAAATTGGTTAAGGCAAACTGGAGACAGCATGAAAATTGGATTGAAGTCCAATAGAAAATTCCACTTTAGAAAACGAAATTTCTTCCCATTAGAAAAAAAAATTAAAGTCAAGTTGTGCGCAGAATAAGAAAGCTAATTTGTTTATTTAATTGCTCCTCCACCTCCAGCCATACATTGTGGGGTATACAGTCACCCCTACTTTAACTGTTGCAGGTTGACCACTTCACCTGTTAGCGTATCCCCATTACAATGAAACATCAAAACGGAAAAATGACCTGATGGTCTAAATGTTGTACGTTTTAAATCTGGAAATATATGAGCAGGTGCCGAGGTCGACCTAGGAAAGTTGACTTGCCACTTATTTATTACACATGTACAGGCTCGATATTTAAACATTTATTATTTTTAGTTAATTTGAGGTGGGATTATCATCCAATTTACGAAACCGGCTTCTTCAATGCCGCCTGCGGCACCACGTAATCCTTCATGGCCTCCTGGAGCACATCCAGCAGCACTTCCTTTTTCCCACAGGCCCCCCTCCAATCATCCAAGTCCACCGCCCAGTTCATCGCCCCCGCCAAACCCTGCTCTTTTATCCAATCCATTTTTATCCTGAGCGAATCCGCGTCCTCATACCCAATCCAGTTGTGCCCCAGATAAGTGTACGGCACCTTCCCCTCTTGGTCATACCCCCGCGACCACGTTTGCCCCGTCCCGTTTCTACTTAACCGCTCGCAAATTTCAAAGTAGGAAATATACCCCGGCTCCTGCGTGTATTCCGCGGGATCCCCACCGCCATGCTCCGGATCGATAAGCGCTTGCCCTGGGGCGGTGCCATTACCCCCTGTAATGTTAAAGCTCCTCCCATAAAAGGCTGTACCAATCACCAGTTTGTCCCGGGGGCAGCCTTCGTTTATCCACAGGGTGACCCCATCGTGCACATTTAACGTCTCCAAAATCCCGTGGTCATGTTTTCTTCGATAGAGGGGGGTGTGACTATCGGCGGTGGTGAACGTGTAATTTCCGATGGTGCCCACCGTCCGCAAATCGTAGGTCATCAGATGAACCACCGTCAAGACATCACAAAGCTCGGCCACCTGATAACCGTCCCTCACAATAAAATCGGTCACTGGCGCTGCCATCGTGATTTCCCAGTGGGGATTCACCAAATTGAAGGCGTGGCGGAGATCCCGGACAAGCTGCAAGAATCCTTGCTTATCCCCAGGTTGTCCCCCACGGAAGTCAGCGCCCTACACAAAAATTCACCGTTATCTTGGGGGGCTCAATTTAAATTTTCCTATAAAATGGCACCCCTTGGAACATACCGGGTACTCCCAGTCCAGGTCGAGACCGTCAAATTCGTATTTGGTCAAAAACTCTAAAAAATGAAGAAAAAAACGCGCATGACCCAAATGACGCCAAATGGCGTCCCCACATATTAATTAATCTCTCACAGAAATTTGCTCGCACCTGTCACGCTTTTGGTGAAGTTGGACCGTTTTGCGGGGTCGTTCACCATTTGAGAATACTTGGTTCCGAATTCCCCCCAGCCACCCACCGCCACTGTCAATTTAAGGTCCGGCTTCCTCTTCCGAAGGGCCACAAATTTTTTGAAGTTTTCCATCGTCACGTCCAGCTGCCCCCAAGATAACCCACGATAAGATTAATCTGTGGTAACCATATTACAGGACAAAAAAGGTGGCTTATCTTACCTCTGGATCCATAATGGTCAGCTCGTAGGTGGTATTGGAGAGCCCCACAAAGGCGTACACCACATGGGTACACTTATCGATGGGGATATCATTCACGCCGTAACTCGTATTCCCCTTCCGATATACCGCCCAATTGGTAAAATAGCAGGTGACACGCCCCGCTTTCCCCGCTTGACCTGCCACTGAAGTCGCCTCCGCCGCTGCCCAACAACCCCCGCTCTGGAGGGAGATAAGGAGTCCCAGACCCAAGAAGGCCCCGGGGGACAAGGATGTCACCATTTTTGGCAGAATACAAAACACCGAGAGGACCTGTTAATAATACCAACTCGTCAATGGTACTGAGGTGGTGGGAGAACCGAAGAGCGACAAGGACAATCTATTTTCAAGATGTGGACCGCTCTTTGTATGGTACGCGAGTAAGCAGGAAGATGCTTCGGGAAAATTGGGGCAGTGTACAGTTACTGTGCTCTGCTATCAAGAAATGTGAGGCTCAGTCTATATCAGGTATCGTGAAACTCGCCAGAATCCGGTTTTTTCAGAGCACATATCCTGATTAGGTGGACAGAGACGACAATAAGCTCGTGAGTTAAAAATATTTTTGTTTGTTTTTGTTACCAAGTAAGCCCTAATGCACTGCATTAACAATCTACTTACAGGTTGACATCAGGGTAGCCGGGACAGGGGGGGGGCAAAGGGGGATTATCTTATGTAATGCACAGGGGCAACCCAGGAGCGAGGTCAGGGGGGCAAATGCACTTTTTTATCCTGTTTTATATAGTGCTTGTTCTATTTTTAATGTAAATTTTCAAGTCTAGGGGGGAGGAGGCAAATGAACCCCATGCCCCCTTAGGACCGCACCTGGTAATGTATTGAGGCTCCTCCCCTTCCTATCCTTCTAGTATAAATTGGCCAAAACTTCGGAGGGGGTTTGTCCCCCTTATCCCCCCCGATTCCGGCACCTTTGGTGGACAGACTTGAACACAACACATTTTTTATTTGGATGGGACCTTCCGATAAGTTGTGAGTAAGAAGATGAGGTAATGATTTTACTATGTTTACGGTCGTGGTTGACAGTGAACGATGATAGCACCTCTGGAAATTTTTGTAGACCAGTTATCTTGGTTTAACAGTCTCGACTAATGACTTCTTAGAAAAAGGACGGAAATTGTGTTTTTGTAGAGAGGAATGCGTAGGTAATTACAAAATTAGTGAACAGAGTTAACGGCATAAACTCAATACCTCTTATTTTAATTTATTTTAAATTATCAACTTTATTTATTTACCTGCTTTATCCAGTTAGCCGCCGCTCAGAGCTGCTGTGAGACAACTGAAATGTGGGAATGCTACTGCCAAGAAGATGTAAAACTTTTAGGGTTTTTCTACCGGAGTCGATATCTCTCTTTTTCTCTACGCATTTACAATAACAACCAATTTTAACCAAACGGACCTTCATTTAATGTACCTGCGGCTATACTTTTAAATACCAGTCACCTTCAAAATGACTTTCATCCTGTATAATCGGAGTCGATTCACCTCTCTGTTCTCATCACTCGCCAAATTGTAACTTTTGCGCCGCATCTTCTCACTGAAAAAGTTTTTTATATTCTTTGTATAAAACTTCTCCTATGAGACGCTCACTAATGAACCACGGCAAAAACCGCAAATTCAGATGTAGACAATTCTAGTATTTCCATTTTTGCCTGGCTCGGTATACTCCCATGTGGTCAGTACAGAAAGGAAAATTATATAGCGTATTTATTATCATTATTGGGACATCACAACACGATAGGACTTCTAATTTTGTTGTTTCGCGTGGGACCGTCTGACCGTCCGGCCGTTCATGTGAGCGATAATTCTAGAAAGGAATCGAATTTTTTAATTCTGTTACTCGCAAGTTCGAAGATGGGCTACGTTAGGGATCCCCCGGGGAAGTGGGGGATACAGTGCGAGGAACCAAGAAGAAACCAGAATTTTGGAATTTATTTTTCGGGAATGGACAAACATGGAGCAAGGTATCTTTTGGCAACAAAAAATGGGTTCTATGGGTCACGCCCTCGGGGGTTAAATTGGGGGTAACATGAGTAAAATGTAGAAGGAATATGAATTTTGGAGTTTTTTCTGTGGAAAGTGATATATATGAGCAATGAGCAATAATAGGATGTTTCCTACATGATAGAACGGAATAGTAGAAGAAAAGCGAAAACACAGGTCCTTCCCATAAATTGACACTTTTATTATTAGCACTGATTACACCTGCAATTTCGCATGCTGGTGTTTCTGTATTTTCAATAGTAAATTAAGCACTGGAGCTTACTTATTCATATTAGGGATATTACTATATATTGCAGCTTTAAGGAACCCAGGGTTATCGGAACAGGGGGGACAACGGGGGACCACTCCTATTCCGTAGTGTATCAAGGTTCCTCCCCCTCCATATCCGTTTAATGTACAATGGTCCAAACTTGGGGCGATTGGTCCCCCTCATCCCCCGGTTCCGGGGTCTATGAGAGAACTAAACTCCATTTGACGTCTGTTCTCTCAAAAAGTAGATTCAGTTGGGGAAACGTGGATAAATTTATCCAAGAGGAATAAATTTGTCCGTCTTGGATAAATTTATCCACGTTTCCCCAACTGACATTTTGCCTCATCGGTATTATACAGTCATGTCATGTCCCTCCTTTTGTTTTCCGCCAAAAAATGTTGGTGTATTACAAAATGCTGCTGCCGTGTGACATCGTATATGGAATAAAGCAAAAGTTAAGTTATGACGTTTCTGGGGTTCACAGCCCGTCTTGCTCCCCGCAAAATAAAATAAAACCGTAATACTGCTGTCGTCTTAAACTTTTTCTTCCAAACCCTCCCCTTCCCCCCAGATCTTCCCCCTGGCGGTGCAGTAACACCTCCATCATCAGGAGCAAACCCGCTGCCCCCACCAGCAAACCCCACAGGATGAAAATTACGAGAAACTTGTCAAACGAGATGATATCCATCTTGTCGACCGAGAACCTGGCCCCGATCCCTCTCTCTGTGTTGTCCCCCTTATCGTTAATGGTGGCCCATTCCGCCCACTCATCCCACTTGTAGCTAAGCCCGCTCTCCGGGATTCTATCGAGGGTTTCCGCTATCCAAGCCCTATTTATCGCGTGGACGTCCCACACCCGCATTCCGGGCATTATCGGTTCCGAGATGGAGTGACAGTGGACCCCCGCATCCCCCGACTGCTGAAAAATTTCTCGCTTCGCCCAGAGGGACATGAGCCGCTGCACAGGGGTGGGGATCATCTTGGCGAATTTGAACCCCTCCCTTTCCCACAACATGCTTTTATTTTCAGCCAGTACTGCCCTCACCATTTCTGGGGTCACCAGATGAAAACTGTCTTGGATCCGGGGGAGGTGTCCAATCACGCGAAATCGGGCCTCCAGCAAGGGTAACGTCGCCCGCAAGTCCATCATTGACCGCTCCCATAGAATTTTGTAGCCCCCGTCGAGCAGCGCCTGGATGGAGGGTATCACCTTGGGAGGTTCTGGCACGACGGCCAAACTCGTGATAATATTTTCGTACAGCCCCGTCACCGCCAGGACGGTGTACAGTATCCACAGGTACAGGAATCTTTTGCGACGGGGGACCTCCTCACAGGCGTCCCCACAAAAGACGCCTACCATGAACAAACATTTTTGAAGCCACCGAAAAACCAGTTTGACCACTGATACGTTTTCTAGGAAATTAACCGAGAAAGCCAAGCCGCTGGTGAGAATGAGGAACAGCATCCCCAACCAGATATCTTTATCGAAGGGGGTCGTCCACACGGAATGGTCAATATATTTATCCTTCATTTTGCTCAACTTGCAGTACATGGGGTGCTCGGCGTTGAATCGGGACAAGGCAAAGTTGAATACCACAGGATTCGAGTAGTTGAAGCGCTTTATGAGGCGAGCCCCTTCCAGCAAGTTGATGGTGAACATTCGAGTAGCGGTCAAGTCCAGTCTCGCTATTTCGGAATGATTTTTTATATCAAAAATCTCCAACGAGTAGTTGTGAACTTGCGCCACGAGAAGTGCTGCCATTAGCTCGTAATTACAATACATCATGGTTTTATTCCGACCCGCGGAGTAGTAACAAGTTTGGCCCCGCTGCCCAAATAGGGGGTCATACAAAGTGAAGTAGCCTTCCAATGTGAGGGTCACTGTCACCCGCATTACCGCTCCGGGGTGGACCAGGGTGCGATACAGGGCGCGATTTAAGGTGACGGGGTCCATGGTCAACGGAATTTGAATTTCCCGCCGGTCATGGTAGTAACCCCCACTTATTTCCCACGTGACCTCTCCCTCCGGATCCACTTCGATCACCAATCGAAGACTCCGTTTGCAGTAGACGGTGACGGCGCTGCTGTAGGGTCCAATACAAGCGGAACTCGAAGGTGTATGGGGACGGTGTCGCGGGATGGGACAGCATGATGAAGATGGCTCGAGGGGAGTGCGCGAAATGACCGAAGATGAACAAATAGGAGCCCACATATTCGTCAAAGTTGCCAAAAATGACGAAGAAGGGGGCCATCAATTTGTAGGGTTGGCGGGGATTGGCAAAATATTGATAGTTCCAGGAGTACGTGAGACTGGTTGTGGTGCTCTGCAATTCCGCGCCCATTACGCAAGGGTCCAATCCCTGGATAAGGGCAACATAGTCGGGGTTGTGTTCGGAAGGGGTCATAAATTGAAGGAAGGGGGTGGCATACGGAAGAAAAAAACAGCTGCATCTCAGGAAATATGTTGGAAATTTTAGCACATTTTAAGGATAGACACGAACGATTTTAAAGGAAAAAAAAATAAAAAGCAGTTGGAACGCTTAGATATTTTTAGGAATGGCTGGGCGGTAACATAGTAGTGTGGTTTATGGCTGGCAAAATACTTGTAGTCTTGCTATACTGCTTCATCAAAAAACTAATTATAAATCTAAACTAAACTCTAAAGCTAAACTCTAAATAGTGTCTCTTATATGGGTATATTATGATGTGCCCGTCCGTCCGTCCGTCCGTCCGTCCGCCTCCACCCATTCCTGTCTTAGAAATATGCAACACATTCCAATAGGGAAGCGTTCGTGTACGAACAAAATATTTCCCGTGGGCCAACTTTGACATTGGTTGTAAATGTTGGGTAGTTGTTTACATTTTTATGTACTCTACATATACAAATTCACATATTTACTACTATTGTTAGCATACCGTTGCCAACTACCGAAAACAGTTACAGCGGAAATAGATTTTGGGCGAGCAGGATGTTTCATGCTTGTTTGTGTCCTTTATCACGACATACTTTCGAAGGAGTTTATGTACTGTTTCTGGAAGCCGAAAAGTTTTTTTCACTGCTGGCATATTATGCACAGCACTTTACATTTTCCATTCATTTTTTGGAGACCACCCAGCTAATTTATTTCATTCATTAACTACGGAAAGTAGTTTATGCGCCGTCTGTCAGTCTGTCAGTCTGTCCGTCTGTCAGTCTGTCAGTCTGTCC
>JAHZNE010002438.1:0-45010 GCA_027744055.1 Callyntrura sp. NNG-2020
GCCTTCTTTGTAAGTGAGACCCTTTAGCGAATGAAAATTCACCATCTTTGCCAGCGCAACAAAGGAAACCACAAGCAACGCTAACGCTGCTAGCATCACACGGCAAGTGTGCAGCGTAGCTATTTATTTGAAAAAGGATGATTGTATATAGGTTGCTGTGGGCACACCATCTTAACATTGCAAAATTCACTACACAATTAATAAAATGAGTTTATACATGATGCAGTAGGCTTTTTGCAATTACCATGTAAACCGATGATATGACTGCACAGGTTGACTGATGGTGATGATACCATGCATTTAGTGACAATATTCCTTCTAGACCACTTCTGGGCAAGGAAAAGATCATAATAGTTCTATTGGATACATCATCATTATTGTCATCATTGCAGTGTACCATTAGACTACCTGATGTACGCAAACAACACACACGGGGATAACGTACATATAAACAAAGTACTTCATCAAGACATAATGTTACACCTTCGCTTCTATTCGTAAACTATGCAAAATGCAAAAACATGATACATCGAATGCGAGTTGATGCACGGCGTTGTTAAATTGTAGCACAGGTAATCCCCACTTTGGCTTCTGATTAAAGGTTATGATAACTTCCAATGAAATATGACGACGACGACGTTGCTTGTATGACAAGGGAACTTATAAATACCCCAGCTTGGCGCAGTCCCTATTTTCAGTAGGTCCAGTGGCTTTCAGTTTGTAGGAGCTCCTGGGCGGAAAGTGTACGGTATAACCTTCACTTAAAACGGCAGTCCCTGACTCTTGAGGGAGTTATTAAACGGAAAAGCTGGTGAATTTTATTTTTAATTTGTGTCTACCTGTGATAAGCCAAAGACAATATTTTTTTATTTTTTTGAATACAATATTCATGTTCTGATTTTCTGATAATTCGCAAATTCGGTTTCTTCTCCGCGTAAAATATAAACACAAGACACGCACCAAGTGGTAGAAAAATTAAGATTAGACGTCAGGTCTTTCTAAGTACTATTTCCGGTTACGAACTGTAGAGCCTTTGAGGATATCAGATTGGTCGATTTTAAACAGCATCTATCATCCGCCCTACCAGCAGTAATAAATTTATAAAAACTCCATAAAGTATGAACTGACTACACAAAGAAGTGCCGTGTTAAAATAATAACTACACCACATAAAATATCAATTTGTTATCGTACGCGCGTAAAGTTAAATAATTAAAGTGCGTGCGTTCTATTTCATATTTACTCATACATCAATAGTATTTGCTTCGAGTTGAATAGATATCGAACTAAATAGTTTAGAACTATTTGTATCTTGTTTTAAATAATATCTACATTGATCTCTGTTTTTGTTTTCGAAATTATCGGAGATGGGTAAGTAAACAGTACTGCTTTTAATCAATTTAATAATACAGTTTAACCCAGATAAATAATAAATACAAAAATAACGATTCTCAATTTCCATTTTAAATGTAACTGTGCGTGTAGCCTCTCACAATGAGGCTTGGGTAACAACCGCACTTGACGACAAAGATGTCGTCAAAGTTCTGGTTTTGGCCCAATCCTTACGGAATGTTTGCACCACCAAACGGTTGGCTTTGATTACCGGTCCTGACATATCTGATCAAAACAGAGACATTCTGCAGAAAAAGTTTGACATAACCTTCCCACTGGATAAAAGTTGCACAAAGCTGAACGGATTTAAAACGGAAGACTACGCCAAAATATTTTCCTTTTCTTTGCAATTCTTTAAAAAATGCGTGTATCTGTCTCCAAATTCATTGGTAAGATTGCATCTGAAAGTTACTAAAGCCATCTTAGTTTTTGTCGTTAATGAGTCTTTCTTCTTTAAGTAGTACATTTTTAAAGGAGATAAATCAATAGTAGTAAAATTTTAAACACATGCTGTCTGTGCGTTTTCAGGTATTGAAAAATTGTGACGAGCTATTTGATAAAACATCCGACGTATCTGGACCTGAGGATGACAGCGACACTTCGGTTTTCCTGTGTAAACCAAATTACACCATTTTCCAATTACTTCTGAAAAAGGCCAGTACACACACCGGAAAAGGTAAAAATTCATTTCCTATTTCGCTTGCTTTGTTTACCACGTATTTATACACGCGTGCCCTAGAAATCGTTTAACTTTAGTCAAGTCAGCCTCCTCTGACCTAAATACCTAATCATGTTCACGTTCCTAATATCCTAATCCTTTTGCAGTGGTGCTTTTAATAACCCTTTTAACCAAACCTACATTCACCGACAACCGATCACTCAATTTTAAAACACAAAAAACAGTGACGCAGCACCAGTCAAATCAAAGTATTGAAAACCGAAAATATATAGCCTAACTTGATGTAGTGAATGTGATAAAGCAAAAAAAATCAGCACGAGCTTGAATTTTAAATTTACGGTTAAAACGGAATGTTATATGAGCGGACGAATAGGTTGTGCATTTAAAATTTATTAAAAATTGCCTTCGACATGAATGACTATACAGACGAACCTTACAGGACTTTAGGGCTTCAATAAAATGTTTTAAGAACACAACGCAATAGTAAACCTTTAGTGCAGATGGGTATACCTATGTGACGGACACAACAACAAAAGGATTTTAAAGGAGCTCACATGAGAAAAATAGATTTTGATACTGTGATGAGAATACGCTGCTGGGACGGTAAAAAAAAGTTTAATCAAGTTTATCATTCATTCATAAGGCATCGTCTTCATACGAAACTGTCGGAATGGGTACGATCTTTTCACTGGGCCCCGAATACTGTGATGAATAACAAGTGAAGAAGACTACTAATGACAACGACACAGGAACACGACAATGAATTTGAGTAAATTAGTAGGCGACGCAGTGGGGGGTATCATGAGATTATTATTGGTCACAGCAGCGCAACCAAAATAGCAACGAGGATATTTTATCTCTTATGACAAGACATCATGGCAAAGAAGAACATTGACCGTAGCGATAAAGATTGGCAAGACGACGTGTTAGACAGACGTTCCGTACTCGTCGTTCATTGTCAGTCAAAGCAGCTTGCCTTCTAAATTGTTCTCGTCTCGTTGTCAACGTGGCTCGATTGATTTTCGATTCAAAAGATTTAGGTCTTTGCACCGTGCGTAATATTTAGACGTTGGGTTCAACAGCAACAAAAGTGGCACTTGGGACTATACTTTCATTAAAAACTTAAAGCGTCATCATGCAGCCATTATCGAAGCCCGTTGCAGACATGATGGTGATGTCCGATTTCAATAGGGTATTGTTGGAGTTCAAGTTTAAATAAACGCCATAAATCTAAAAGAGGTGGTGGAGTATAGCTGACCATCTATCATCTATTGAAGAGGCAAATGAGTGTGCCTATGAAAATATATCATGAAAAAATGACATACTTTTCAAGTTCAATAAAACCTTTGCGTCCTTATTCTCGTGGCTATATCCGCCGTAGAAAGTGCTACAAACTGTCGAAACGGATTGAAAACTGTTTGGAAATGAGGAATACTGCTGAACTAGAGTTCTATAGGAATTTGGTATTTAGTATCATTCCTGCACGCAGCCACAAATGATAATGTTTTAATGAAAATTTAATTCTACTATTACTAATTACAAATAAACAGTACATAGATCATTGCATTTTATCATAAAATTCCACATATTAAACATCAATGTGGTAGAAGTAGGTAGAGATTCATTCCATTTTAGGTATATGATGTCATGCATGTTTAGACAGCTTTTCAGTCTTGCTGTTATACAAAAACCAATGAAAAAACTATGAAGAGGATGTGTAACAAAAAAATGGCTAAAGTCCACTATAGAGGTATAAAACCTGTCAAAACAATCATCAGCACCAGCATCGCTGCATGTGGATACGTGTAGGATTTTATTACTCGGTAAAGTCGGTTTAATTAATACCGTGCATTAAGCCAGTTTGTCGCGTCAGTACAAAATCTAAAAATACTCTCGCATATGACGTGGGTAGTCTTAGCTGGTGTTCGTCGTTGTGAATGAAAGTTGCCTACCGCCTGCAGTCAAATTTGCATTCGGAAAGCACAAATTAATTATGACATGCAGATTATAACGTGAAGACAATTTTTGTGCAATCTGTACCGCGAACTGCGATGCATGATGTCTTGGGTTTTAAATTACACTATAATTTAGGATACACAACTTTGATATAGTTTATTGTGAACAGAAAGGAGATACCTGCTACATCACAGGTAGCATAGCATCTATTCAATTCATTTATGATACTGTGTGAAAGTATGTCCTTGCCTTGGTTAGCCACTGCAAATCAGCCATCAATATTTTTAAACTGCATTTAAAAGGTTATCAGTTCATTTAAATACATCTTTGTGTATTTAAGACTTTTTACGTTAAACCTCCAATAAAACAAATGTTATGTAATTAAGCAAAAAACGAACAGACCCGGGTCCCAGAGGCTTTGCACATCCGGGTACAGTTGTACTACTGTGTGTCCCAAAGTATAAGTTTAGCTAGGGTTGTCATGGGGATTTAAATAATGGGAATGCCCACAGATGCAAAGGATGGGTGACAGAGTTGAAGGAAAATTTGGAATTCAATACAGAGGTTGTATTTTAAACTGCACCTGAAAATAAAAATTAGGTAAATGTATGCATGATATGAGTATTTGAAATTTGAAAGTGAATTAACAATTTCTTGTACTGCGAAATTGACAAAAAAACAGGATTTCGTGGAAAACTAAAAAGGCAACGAAGAAATGAAACTCGATATATCCAGATAACTAATTATATGATTATATTCGACTGACGTAAAGTGTGACGTTAATGTACATATTTAAAATGCTACCACTGTCTACTGCTACCATTGAAACTCTTGTCAATTGTGCTTCTTTGAAAATTGCAGAATCATTTGGCAAATTCTTGCAGACATGGATGCACAAACAAGACAAAGAAGTGGATTTTCTGGACAAAAAGTATCATCAAAAGCTTTCTCTCCATGCCGGAGGAGGAGTCCTTGCTGAGTAAGTGTTTTTTAATTTGAAGATGTATTACTTGTAACAATTCTCGTACAACAATGATTACACTCCTTAGCAGATGTATCCATGCTACTTGACCGTCATATACACATATAGGCACATGCTACACAAATGTTTATTTGTCATTGTTTTTTTATGATCAAATTCAAATTTGCAACTCACATTTTGAACAATAGATTTCAGCTGGAAAATCTCACAATTACACCAGTTTGCACCTCAAATGTTTTATCATTATCAAACTCCGTTTCCAGAGTCTAGCGTTGCTTTTATAATTGATGAATGCGTAGTATCATGGGAATTTCTAGCCTATTGTTAGAAATTCGTAATTTTTTATACATATCGTATTAAATTTCCCTTATAAGTACATGATCAATCTACTCGATTTTCGCAAAATTTCTAAAAAAAAAATTGGTAGTAGCGGGCAGTTAGAAAACAGCCAGGATAAAACAAGGAACGAAGAAAAGAAACTTTTGATTATGTAATAAATTCATGTATGCCTTTACAAGTTAGTGACTCTTATATTAGCAAAGAAAAATTAGTACAAGATCGCTCACTCACTGATATTGATGACGATTATAATATAATATATCTCATATAACATCCTTTTCAATTTACCGTATTTCCCCGACAATGTCGTCACAGTCGTCAACGTCAATACATTACCAATTACCTATATCTTATTCATGCGACACAGTAAAATCCTGCGGAAATAGCGATCTACTAATAAGTTGTTTCCTATTTGACATTGATGTTAGACTAGACGTAATACATGTAATTTTTCTAAAATTGTAAAATCTGTTTTCAATGATAACACCTATCAGGATTTACACCAACATGTTCATTTTACAAGGTTTTACAAGGAATTCCTAAAATCGCCATTTCATAAATCTCTTGTCTAGATCGAAGTAAAGAATATGGCGATATATTAAAAAGTAGAACCAACGTAAATGTCCTCTGAGCGTGTGGTTCACATTTAAAATGCAGTTTCACAAATTACGAGATATTATCAATTATGACTTTAACATTCAATATATAAGGTATATGCATACTGGCCGATTGCATGATGATGAGATGATGTGTAATTGTGCAAGTAGATATACATTACTATAGACATTTAGTACCGGTAACTTATAGTAGCAAAAGCACCTTACTTATTTTATATCTCTCCCAGTAGTTTGTACTCACAAAATGCAGTTCTCTTAACTTTTTTAATTACTTAAACTAACGACAAATAAACAGTGTTCAATTTCCCATGGGAATTAACTGTTTCATGAATAAAATAAGACTTACAGCGATCTAAATGGTTTTATTTTAAAATTCAATTCACAGAACGGAGGCAAACATGGCGATTGTGAACTTTGTGGACGCTGGACCAAACGATATTGCAGAGTACATTGAAAAAAGGTCTTTTCATGCAAGAGACCTTGGAATTTTGGAGTCGGTACGAAACTTTTCACAATTGTTTCTATTATTAATATAAACTTTTTTGGCTCAAAATGCTCCACTGCTCCTTAAAAGTGTCACGATATGTAATAGCTCATTAATAGTAGCACAAGTATAGGTAAATACCATTATGTACATGCAAAGAACTTTTATCCTTGTGTCTGTCTATGGTTTTTTTCTTTTGTTGTCGTGTCACGATGACACACAACTTCTTTTCTTCAGAGACGAATCGCTTTTGCATAAGATTCGCACGATACAGAAGTAAAGTTGCACGACAAGTAAACCCCATAACAAACAATTACATTTTTTCTGGTTGGAAGTAACAATGCAGAAACATTTTAAATTAAACTACAAATTGCAGGCAAATTTTAGTATAAATTATTTATTTTTATTTCTCTCCTCATTATTGTATACGCATGCTTTTTCCTTCGTTCGAATGAATGTGTTTTATTTATGTTATTTATTGTATTCCAATGTTAAAGTGAGGGCACTAAATATACAAAAACTGAAATTCTTGCCTACCTAAGTGCTGTCTTTAAATTGTAAAAGCATAAAATAAACATAAATCGCTCTTGATGGTAAGGTAGACATATTCTTAAAGGTCATGCACGTCGTCAACCACAATTCGCACACACAACATAGCATTATGTATAAACCATTTTTGGACGTTTATGATGAGCCGGAACATGATGCACCGATGAATAGAGCGGTTGTGCCAATTTTTCTTTGAAAAATATCTTACTATCAAAATATAGTCTCTAAAACGTGTGACCCAGTCCCCATGGCAAATGCTTTTATTTTTAAGCTCGTTCTCTTTAAAATGAAGCCTGGGTAACAAATGATAAAAGTAGACTAAATACAGGGGAATTTGCACTGTCTACATTTATTTCACTTTAGAAATTTATTTAGAACAATTTTGTGGTTCATAGCTTAAGTTTAATTGACCTTCGAAAGTTTTTTGTGAAGGCTTCTATTGTTAACAAACTTTGGGAACTGCTCGTTTTTCTGTTCTTGAGTTTACCAAGTGGAAACAAATGTTTACACGTAAATAACAATGAAGCTTTACATTAAACAATACTAAAACGCACGTCACCCCGACGATAAACCACTTGCTATATCAATCTAGTTGTATCATCATGTTCCTATCTGTATGAGGTGACGTCTCCTTCCCCTCATGAAATCTAACACGACAATGCCGAATTGGATACAAATTTTGGTTTATGTAAAGATGCTGTTGGTGGTAGGCGTGATTAATCAGTGGCAATTGTTTGTATTTTCTATTACATAGTACACTGTTAATGAGTGGTGGAAATGCTACGTGAGCCATGTTCAAGGATTAGTGGAGAAGCCCAACCAGAACTTGGTAAGATTAAATAAAAAAGAACGTTTATTATTATTATTATTATTTATTTTATGACACAGCAGTTTTGAATACATCTTTTAAAAGTCTTTGGTTCATTTGAAAATCTATTTTTGATGTGAACATTTTTATAGGTTGGAGACGACAATGAAAATGCAACAGATGGTGGGGCGTGGACTCCACAGAACTCCGATCACATTAATGAACCGATTGCAATTGTGGGGATGAGTTGTAGGTATCCGGACGCTGATAATGTGGACGAGTTTTGGCAACTGTTGAATGAAGGACGAGAGGGAATTAAAGAGGTACCTTTGCATCGGTGGACTCGAGAATCGGTGGGGCGTCGTCTTCCTGAGCAAATGAGAAAGACACAAGCTGGTTTTCTTAAATCGCCGGTGGACGAATTTGATGCAAAATTTTTTGGCATTTCCCCAAAAGAAGCTGTTTTCCTGGATCCGCAACAGAGGCTTTTGCATGAGGTGACTTGGGAAGCTTTGGAAGATGCGGCAATTGACCCATTTGCTTTGTATGGTTCCCATACTGGGGTATTTACCGGAAGTTGGATGTCCGATTACAGGGATATTATTAAACACGGCACGGATAAAGATTTTTTCCGAACCTACATGGGAAACAGTATTGGAAGCGCGGCTGCACGACTCAGCTTTTTACTAGGCCTGACGGGACCAAGCATTGCCACAGAATCAGGATGCTCATCTGCCATTGTGGCATTGGATATGGCTTGTAAAAGCCTTAGAAATGGGGAAAGCAATTTGGCACTTGCATGTGGGGTCAATTTAATTTTGCATCCGTTTACTCCTGATATGATGAAATATGTCATCTCTCCGGATGGTCGTTGCAAAAGTTTTAGCGCCAAAGCAGACGGGTTAGTGGCTCATATATTTATTATATATATGTTATATATATTATATATGTTGCATGTAAATTATACTTTAAACGTCTGTACTGATGACTTTCATTGATTACTAAATGTTTTCATTAAATATAGCTTTGGTCGGGCTGAAGGTTGTGGTGTATTGGTACTTAAAACGTTCACAAATGCCATCAAAGAGGGAGATCACATTTGGGGATTAATCCGAGGATCTTCAGTGGCTCAAGAGGGGTTAAGTAGAAGTTTGGGAACTCCTACAGTTCACTGTGAGGCACTAGCTATGCAGCTTGCTTTGAAAGACGCCAATGTGGATCCGTCCCAGGTCGCATATGTTGAGACGCACGGAACCGGCACAAGTGTCGGTGATCCCATGGAGGTCGCGGCCATTAACAAGGCATATTCTAAAAACAAAGACAAACGACAAATGCCACTGTTTATTGGCAGTGTCAAGACAAACGTGGGGCACACAGAGTCTTGTTCAGGTATTACAGGGGTTATTAAAGCAATCCTGTCTTTGCAACACGAAGTTATTCCCCCGCACCGAAACTTTGATGAACTGAACCCGGAGATAAACCTGGACTTCATCCCGGCCGAAATTCCTCTTGCACACGTACCTTGGCCAAAGGGAAATAGTCCCAGGTATGCAGGAGTCAGCTCCTTCGGAATTACTGGAACAGATGGACACGTAATCATACAAGAACCTCCAGTAGAACTCACTCCAAAGGTTACGTTAGGGCACAAACGACCTCTGCACATTTTAAAGTTGAGTGCTAAAACTGAAGAAGCACTTAACGAACTGGTATTAAAATATGAGGAGACGCTGCACGAAAAGAGCAACTCAAAAGATTCCGATGATTTCACCAACTTCACTTATACCGGGAACGTGGGTCGTTCCAATTTCAATCATCGATCATTTATTGTAGCGAAAAATTATGAAGATGCATTGAAAGCCATTCCGACGGTGCCAAAAAGTGAGGTCTCTGAAGAAAATGGGAAAATATGCTTCCTCTTTACTGGCCAGGGGAGTCAATATCCAGGAATGGCAAAGAGTCTTTACGAAACCAGCCCCATTTTCAAGATGCACTTTGATAAAAGCAGCGGGATACTCCAAGAGCGGTACCAAATTTCAATCAAAGATGTGCTCTGGGGTAAATCTGGCGATGGCAGTGAATTGAGCCGGACACTGTATAGCCAAACGTCCATTTTCTGCGTTGAGTACTGTCTGCTCAAATTATATGACTCATGGGGTATCAAGCCAGACTACGTCATGGGTCACAGCTTGGGAGAATTTGCGGCAGCTGTGGCTTGTGGTATTCTTCAACTAGAAGATGCTTTAACCCTTGTGGCCGAACGAAGTCGTCTCATTGACAGCCTCCCCCGAGGCAAAATGCTCGTCTTGAAAAGTGATAACACCACAGTTAAAGCTCTTTTTAAGAAATTCTCCAACGGAAAATATTGGCTGGATACCGCTGCGATTAGTAAATATATAAATTATTTTATATATATATATATATAGATTTTTTTTTATATCTATGATACTCTGATTTACATAACAGCATACTTTTTACTCTCACGTTAGATTCGCCTGAGCAAACCGTCCTCGCTGGAGACACGGAAACGGTCCTAAAATTTTCCGAATTTTGCACCAATAACCAAGTAAAGAACGTTGTTCTCGAAGCTACCCATGCTTTCCACTCTCGCCACATGAACCCGATGTTGGACGAGTATCGTAAGATTGCTTCTACCATTTCCTACAATAAACATCGCAATGAATGTCAGTATATCTCGGGTTTGGACGGTAAGTTACTTGAACGCGATGCTGTGAACGAGCAGTATTGGGTTCGTCACACCAGAGATATGGTTCAATTTTTGGATGCAAGCAAAGCAGCGGTGATTGAAGGTAGGGTCACATTTGCCTTTTTTGTCAATGACATAAATTTGCTACTTTTAAATTTGTGTTGTAAGACTTCTTGCATGTGGTTTTATTCAATTAATTACTAAAATATACATTTTTGTCATTTAGGATGTAAAATATTCGTGGAGGTGGGCCCTCAGCCGATTCTTTCTAGCTTCACGCTTTTAAACAACGAAGGCACTCAGATGACTTGTCTTCCATCCCTTCGTCGAGGAAATGATGATTGGGCGACGATATTAAACTCTTTAGGAAAACTTTATTTAGCGGGTGTGCCGGTTGATTGGGAAGGATTCGACCAGTACTACGGAAGACGAAAAATTACAGGTTTACCATTCCATCCATTCATCCGCAAAAGGTTCTGGATTGAGGTGAACGCCACAGGAGGCACACCAATTCATCCTCTGCTTGGCTACGTGCTTCCAAACGCTTCGACCACAAAAATTTATCAAAATGATTTGAATTTAAAGAGTTTTGAGTATCTCAAAGACCACGCTATTGGAAGTACTGTCGTGTTTCCGGCGGCGGGCTACTTGGAAATTTGTTTGACTGGGGGGCACTCCAGTGCGGAAGGGTTTATGGACTCTTTCCAAAATCCAATTCGACCTGTTGCCGTAGAGAATATGAAAATTGAAGCACCACTTGCTTTGGATGAAGCAAAAACGTGTCAAATGCAAGTTGTCGTAGACATGGATACAGAGAACAAGGACAGTTTGGGATACAAAGTGAAAATATTCCATTTGCTCCAGGCGGAAGGCGCCAATACTCAAAAGTGGGTACTTCATGCTTCTGCAAATTTCTCTCCTTTGGCTACAGATCTGGACGAGTTCATCGGCCAAACTACCGTTGAAGATATTCAAAAACGGTGTCAAGAAGAAGAACCGACACAAAACATGTATGAGGCTATTGCAGACGTGGGATTAAAGTTTGGACCAACGTTTAGGACCCTAGAAAAGGTCTGGAGTGGTGAGAACGAATCTCTGGCTCAAATTATCGATGCTCCCGAAGATGTAGACAAGTACGTGGTGCATCCCACCATTTTGGATGCTATGCTACAAGCCGCAATGATCATGCTTAGCAAAGACAAAGTTAAAAAGAAGCTTCAAGTTCCTATCTCTATTGGTAAGTTCATTTATTTGGGGGGAAAACCAATGGAACCGACAACAAACACTGTCACCGTCTTCTTCGCCTTCTCCGACCCCTGACGGCAATGCAAATAAAGAATCCGAAGATGAAGTGCCGATCGTTTCCCGAAAGCATTTTATTCACTGCGTCACAAAGGGCACAAAAACCAGTGCTCTTCTTATGAGGGAGGATTCCACCCCTGTGGCCATTATGATGGATATGGACTTTGTCGAGACGACGGTTAAAACGATCGAGTCCATTATCGGGCAACAGAGTTGGTTAATGCCCACCTTGTGGGAAGAAGCTTGGCGTTCATCTCCAGGACCTCTGCATTCCCGGTTGGAGCACGGTGAGATTTCTGCAATATTTGATGAGCCCGAGTTTGTTGAAGAAATGGCCAAGCACAACGAAATGGAACATGAGGAGTTACTATTAGTCCAAAATTTAGAAACGGTCATGTACCACTACATTCTTCAAGCGTTCTATGACCTGGGATGGGTACCTTGCGTTGGCCAGACCATCACGGTAGAACAATTTATGGCTTCCATGGAAGTTCAAGAGCAATACCGCAAGTTGATGCGGTATTATTTCACCGTCCTGGAGCAGGAGGGTGTTATCCGATTATCACAGCACAATGAGACCACTTCTAACGAAATGGAAGAATGGACCGTGGTAAAACTTCCTCCGGACACGGAGGGAATTTTGATGAATGGAAAGTGTCTTTTGCAAATGATGAGCAGACAGAGTCCCGCAAATATGTCACTGGTCACGGAACTAGGTAACCAACTTAAGGATATCCTTACAGGAAAAACGTCTCCACTCCCCATTCTATTTAGTGAAGACCCAACAAAAGGTTCCTTGGAAAAGTTTTACCAGGAAGTAAGGGTGCAGACCAATATCGAAGCCATCTCCAAAGCCGTAATGAGAAAATATCTTCAGCATATCAATGAGCAGAAACAGGGGGTCTTACGTTTCCTCGAGGTGGGCTGCGGTACTGGAGCTTTGTCTGAGGTCGTGATGGATGTATTGGACGAATTCGACATAAAGTTTGAATACACGCTGACAGATATTTCTCAGGCATTCTTTGTACACGCCGAAAAGAGGTTTGAAAGATACAAGAAAAATCTGCGCTTCAAAATCTTCAACATTGAAGAAGACCCCTTAAAACAGGGATTCACCCCGGGATATTATGATTGTGTCATTGGAGGAGAAGTTGTGCACGCTGGAAGGGATGTTCGAGAAACCTTGGAAAATATGCGTACTATTCTGAGAAAAGATGGCTTGTTTTGGATCGCCGAAACACTTAAGCAAGACAGAAATCTGACGTTTATTTTCGGGACCCTGGATGGTTACTGGAGGTACGAGGATGAGGAGCTGCGAAAAAATCATATTACCTTGTCTGGGGAGAAATGGTGCGAGGCTTTGAAACAATCTGGATTTATGTGGACCCGGGTATATGAGTGTTACGGGAGTCGTAATGGTGTGATAGTGGCACAAGCAACTGACGAATTCATGTTTGAGATTCAATACAAACCAAAAGTAAAAGCGCGTCCCGCTGACGAACCGCCTCCAAAGATTCCAACTTGGTTGTTATTTTCCGAAACGGGCGAGCCCATCTCCGAGAGACTGAAGGATTATCTAAAAATAGGAAGACGACGCGTGGTTGTAGTCCAACCAGGAGACAATTTTGGTGCCTGCAATGGGATTGAAGATAAGTATTCCGTTAGAGTGGATAAAAAATGCGATGTGGATGACTTGGTGGAGCAGGTAATTCAGCAAGGAGGCAACCTTGAAGGTATAATTTATGCGTGGGCCATGTCCGAAGTGGAAACTGATCAAACCAAAATTTCACAACCATTTATGCACATACTTCAAAACGCCACCTCTCACAAGCATCCTCCCAGAGTGTACGCTCTGACAAAAGGTATCATTCCTGTGGGGGACTTTGTTTGTCCTAACCCGTCAGCAGGCACGATTTGGGGAATGGCAAAGACGTACAGAAGTGAATACTCGATGAACTTTTGCCGTGTGATTGATATCCTCCCTGAGTGCAAAAGCGCTGAAGATGCGTATGAAATATACCATGAACTGTGGGTGACGGCATTGGAAACTAGATTAATTTACAGGTATTTTTAAGCAATGCAATGGTCTTATGCAGGGCGTTGAAGACCCCACTGCAGATATTTTAATTTTGAAAATGCTAATTATCATATATTATTCAATTTATTGGGAAACAGAGATCGAGCTCGCCACGTAGCACGTTTTATGCACGCCAAAGTTCCCAACGAGGAGCTTGTTTTGCCTCAACTCTGTGACCGGTTCCAATTAATTCATCCAGAAACAAAGCAAATAGGAGATTTAGAATTCGGTCCACTTGCACCGTATCAATTGGAAGAGCACGACATTGAAGTACATGTCAAGGCGTCTGCACTTAACTTCAAGGATGTACTCAATATTCTCAAACCTACGGAAGAATTTAAGGATTCCAATGCGGTTGGGTTCGATTTTGCGGGTGTCATAAGCGCTGTTGGATCCAAAGTCACTATCAGAAAGGTGGGTGACGCGGTGTTCGGGTGTAACTTTACTCAAGGAGCATTGCCCAGTCACATAAAGGTACCAGAAGATGCCGTTGTTGCCGTGCCTGACGATTTCACTTTTTGCGAAGCTGCCACTCTCCCTGCCGTTTTCTCCACAGCATACTACTGTCTACTTAGTGTGGCTAAGATGAAAAAGGGAGATACTTTGCTCATTCATACAGCCTCTGGGGGAGTAGGCTTGTCAGCTTTCCAAATTGCCAAATATGTCGGAGCCCAGGTGATTGCGACAGCGGGAAGCCACCGAAAGCGTGCTTATCTGCGCTCCATTGGAATCCAACACGTGTTTCATTCTAGAAATACCAAATACGAAAAACAAATCATGGAAGCCACTAATGGACGCGGGGTTGATATTGTTCTGAATTCCCTGACTGGACCAGGTTTCAAAGAAGCATCTCTCGCCGTTTGTGCCCCTAACGCTCGTTTTGTGGAAATGAGCAAGTTGTCCATCTGGAGTGAGGCGGAAGTACAGGAGAGAAGATCCGACGTGAACTATACTATTGTAGATCTAACTCAACTGGATAAGGAAACTTGGAAAAAACTACTGGATGAGCTGAAGCATTGCATGAGCATAGGCGTCATGCATCCGATACCATACACAAGCTTTACTTCTTTGAACATCCGTCAAGCTCTGAATTACCTGCAGAAAGCTAAGCATATTGGTAAAGTAGTTTGCGTCATGCCAGAAATTAAGAAGCTGGAGGGCAAGGTTGAGGTGATCACACCAATGTTTAATGACAGAAGTTCCTATTTGGTAACTGGAGGACTCGGTGGAATAGGTAATAATCATTTATCAATCTATGTCTTTTAACCCATTCCTATCGTTTTTACAACTCCTGTCTCTTTTAATGCATGAAATGCTATACATTTAAATAATAGGGTTTGAAGTCGCAAGATGGATGACAAGGCGGGGCGCAAAACATTTAATTCTGGCAGGACGCAGTCAGCCAAAACCGGAGACAGCTTCGGCGATTCAGGAACTTAATGAAAGTGGCAGTCATATCGTGGTTGTGCAGGCAGATGTAGGCTCCCGAGAGCAATGTCAAACTATTTTGGATATGATTAAAGACCCCGCCAACGAATTGCCTCCTTTACGAGGCATTCAACATGCCGCTGGGGTACTTCATGATGCCGTTTTGGTAAACCAGACGTGGGAAAAATTCCAGGCTTGCTACTGGCCCAAAGTTAATGGATCCTGGAATTTGCATGAACTTACCAGTGATTGCAGATTGGAGCATTTTGTTTTATACAGTTCCATGGCAGCTCTGCTGGGTAGTCCAGGACAAGCTAACCATACGGCAAGTAACAATTATAAAGATGCTTTGGCAGTGTATCGAAATTCTATTGGACTTCCAGCAACAACTGTTAATTGGGGTAAGCGTTGAAATTATAATTAATATGAGATTGCTCGACTGACATGTAAATTTTAATGATTTTTGTTCAATTGTATTTTGTTTCCAGGTCAATGGCTGGAAGTCGGTAAGCATGATTAACTAAAAATAATAGCATTTTGCTTTAAATTCTGAAGTTGGTTGTTTTGCTAAATGTATGTCTACACTTGAACAATAGGTATCGCCACAGAGATTGAGTTGCCAGGTGTGAAGGCTCTTACAACACTTCAAGGTGTGACTGCCCTGGAAGCTATTATGAAATCTCAACGGCTTCAAACAGCGGTCATTGATTTTGAATCCTTTGGATTGGCTTGCAAAATTTTCCCTGAGTTTAAAAACTATATGGACGAAAAGTTATGGAAACCCTCGGAAAATAGTCAGGCAAATTGGAATGTAAAGAGTGAAGACTTCTGGGAGGAAGTGGATTCTGAGCCTGACTCAGAAGGAAAGTTGGTCGTAATCAAAAAGTACGTAAAAATACTGTTGCGCCAAGCTTTAAGGTTGGATCCTGGTGAACCCATTGACGATAACGCCAACGTGCAGGATATGGGAGTGGACAGCTTGATGATGGTGACCGAGATATTTTCATTCTATTAAAAATGTAAAATTGAAATTATGATGAAACGTCTTAGAATGTTTCTTTTTATCACAGGTTGAGATGAAAAATGCCGTACAAAATATGGTCGGATCCCGATTTACTGTAACAGCCGCAGCCTTAAAAGATGCGAATACAACTCAGCTCTTGGCTGAACGTTTGCTAGACTTGATAGAAGGCCAAGATGCCTCAAAAATGGCAAAGCTGAGTCCCGAAGAACTGCAGCAGTTAATTTCCGAGGACTCCCAACTGCCTGCTCATATAACCCCCAACGGAATAGCGAAAAGGGTCTCTGAAATCGAAAATATTTTACTGACCGGTGCTACTGGAAATTTGGCTGCTTACTTCCTTCAACAACTCTCTAAATTGGATTTTATCAAGAAAGTAAGTTGTCTTGTTAGACCTCATGGTCAAACTAGTGGGGTGGAACGACTTCGGAATTCTATTGAAGAAAAGGATCTTGATGCGAACACCATCTGGGATAAAATTGAATGTGTTGAAGGCGACATTGCGGAACCATACTTTGGTCTTTCAGAAACTCAGTACAATGAACTGGCTTCGAATGTAGACGCGATAGTTCATTCTGCAGTAAAATCAGATCACACGGCGCACTATCGTAAAAACAACAAAGACCGAAATGATGTTCGAACAGTAAATGTGATCGGTACTGTAAACGTTTTAGAATTTGCTTGTCATGTCAGAGTGAAGCACGTCCTTCATGCATCCACACTTTTATCTGTAACCTCCACCGACGAGAAGGATGGGACTCTAGGAGAAACATGGCCCACCATTGATGACTTTAAGGATGTCACTCACTTAGGTTATCCTATTTCCAAGTATGTGGCAGAGTTACTGGTGAATCAAGCTGTGGAAAGAGGCATACCCTGCAAGGCTATCAGATTCCCGCTAATTTTGGGCGACAGTAGATCGGGCAGATTTTCAATGAACAATAATCATTTCATGATGCGACTGTTTTCCTTTTTGAAAATGAAATGCATGCCCAGTGCTCCCGTGCCAACATTGGCAGTACCGGTAGATATCTGTGCGAAAACTGGCATTCAACTTTTCTTCAAAGAAGACGCTCCCGCCGATATTTATAACGTGGCTCCACCCCATCCCCAACTGGAACAGGAATTTGCCGCTATCGCAGAGGAAATGGGATATCCTGTGGAGCTCGTGGATTACGACGATTACATTAAAAAGTTGAAAGAAGATGGAGAAAAGTCCCTCTTGTTTATTTTCAAAGAGCTCTACAACGACGTTGACTTTGTCAATTCTCTTTATACTTCTTCGTCGGTGGATGCTGTTCAGAAATGGCTGTTGGATTCAGATAATTTCTTCATCAGTAAGAAGATGCAGAGATATCTGCCAGAATTTTACGATTACGTAGAACCGTCTTTTGACATTGTCAAGCGGGATTTGAAATATGCCGAAAAAATCGGTCTATTTGACAAGTTTGGGTTGGTCAAAGCCACAGTAGCACAATAAAATTTATGGTTGCTTGTTTCTAAACCAGACCAAAAGTACTTATTATTTTTGTAGTTGTTTGTATACTATATCACTATATGCTATATTACTAGTTCTATATAATTATAAATATACGTATTTTCCATTGAAACATTTTAAGTATTCATATATTCATGATTGCATTGTACGATGTGAATTACGAATTATTTACCTTTAACTTGTAATGTTTAGTTAAATGAAATACATGATAATAAAATGAAAATTGTACAAATTTTCAATTGATTTTTAATTGGTGCGTGGAAATGAGAAACATAATTTTTGCATTGCAATCTAAATTAGATTTCGTAGGAGCGTTTATTTTATTTGAAGGGTTGTTATATTTTTAATATAATCTTTCATATTTCAGTTTGGGATTGCATTTGTGTTTCTGGTCGGTGGTAAAATTCTAAAATAATATACGATACGATATAGTTATGTATTAATAAGATAATAATAATGCGTATGAAATAAAAACATGATTTCCATGTCCACAACGTAAAAGATAAAATGCATGCAATTTATCAGGGGTAAAAGCTCCGCAAAAGGACGACATTAAGATAGAACCACAGCCTCACTCATTGCTGCAATCCACCTAAAATATTTAATAAAAAAACAAATTATAGCCATTTCAAATAATTGTCTATTGTCGGTTAAAACTTGGAAAGAAGCTATATTGTATTTTCTATCTGGAGTGCTTCTCCACTTTGACAAAACAGCTAAAAGCAAATATCAATTTTTACTGTCATACTTCTCTGCTGTAGATGAACTGTCAGCCTGAAACCAAATAGGGTGTTGCCCCATGTGAGTCAACCTAAAAAATGACTGGTTGTCTTCATCCTCTTGTTGAAGCTGGTTACACAATAACAGAAAATTTAAAATTAAACGTGTAGGAACGTAACATTAGTGTTGTATTTAAATGTACAACGGCAATATTTTTCAACATTCTGTTTTAAACCGTCCTTTCAAAGAAGTGTCATAGGAACTTACATCAGGTTTGTCAGTTTCCACCTGCCATCCCAGCAGTGGTATACTTTTAATTGCAACTATGTCTTCAGACGCAGCGTAAATATAAAGTACACGATCTATGAGCACAAACCACCTCCGTTTCCATGACTTGCGCTCACGTTCTCTCCAAGTCAAATATCCACTTATTCGTGAGCCGGAGCTATTTGCATGAACCTAGTGAATTTGAGAAATTAACGACATTATAAACTAACTACCATTGCGATTACACTGAATTAATTTTTTAAAATGATATTCCAACGAATTTTTATAGTGAACATAGTTAACCAGATTAATCACAGAGGAAAGTAGATATGTACCTCAAGTCTTGACGGAACTATTCTTTTGATTTTTGTCGCTCGTTTAGACACATTTGGAGTATGCTTCTTGAATCGGTCACGGATGGAGGCACGTCTTTGATTGCTGGAATCTGATTCATCTTCCGGTCGGGTATCAAATTCTAAGAAAAAAACGACGTCACCAATTTACAACATCCATTCACCATATTCACAGTACTGAACATAAGAATAGAAACAAACAGCGTCATAGAATATTTCCAGCAACTTGCTCATTAACTCACCATCAAGAAGATACTCATAGCAGGAATCGCAAACTCGGCTAGCAACGTTTTTGAGATACTGCAGAGGTGCTAAACCGCTAGAGCAGTTACCGCAGACCACTTTTCCGCATGCTCTGCAATGATGACGTCTAAATGTTACGGTGAACTCTGCAGTGCATAGTTGACACATTGTAACACGAGAGTCTGGTATCCACACTGGAGCCTATAGAATTCCAAGTATTCGCACGATTATGTATCTAACATACTCAAAACTGTCATAGAAACTATTTTCCATATTCAAAGGAACATGATTATGTAAGAAGAACATAAATTTAGACGGTGAACGTCCACTTCACTTCCATCCACAACAATTTCAACTTCCATCCACCCATAATTTTTCAAGGGAACGTTCAATGTTGGAAGCTGTTTGAATGTCAAACATACATAAATTTTCCTATACATGCAACTGTGTCATTTTATGAAGACACGACAGGTACTTTATATTGTCTAAAAAATGGGGAAAATAGTGTAGGCAATCTTGCAGGAACCACTTAACCAGAAAGTGTGTATGATGGATCACCATTCTAGTTAGTTTATACTTGCTTTTTAGCTCATATGATTTTCACTCTGAACTTTGCCTTTTTAATAAATATTTAAATTTTGTGCACAAGTTGCTTACCTCTTTGCCAATCTGAAACATAATCTCGTTATCAGGCGTTGTGCACGTACGTTTCTTAATATTATCACTAATTGCGGCAGTCAGGGCCTTCATCCACTCGTCCCGTTCCTTAGGGGACCTGTGTAGAAGCGAACATAAATAATTAATTGTGTTCCCCATCGTTAGCCTGGTCATCATTACATAATTAGCGAGTAAACATTAAAACGGTTTGATACTGTTTTGAGTTCATACTTAGCAACCAAATTAAAACTTCTTGTCACGCTTATGACACTGAACTCGTTGTGATGGTCTTCCGCCGATGACAATGCCACTCTCATCCCCGCCAAGGGCAACTCGTATCGAAGTTTTAAGTCTTTAGGGGAACCGGCAGCAGCATGATAGGTCAGACAAAATAGGCAGTCATTCATCTACAAATTTCAAGTGTAAACGTACATCAACATAAAACATTAACTCAACACCTGCCGTGTCAACACAAAATTTTCATACGCACCAATAAATTACTTACAAAGTAAGTAAAATTGATAAGTGAGAACAGATGAATGATAAATTTACCAAAGCAAAGAAACGCGGTTGCAGCTCTTTACGACAAATCTTTTGAAGCTCCCCCTCTCTGATAAGTTGACGGTCTGCTTTCAGTATTACCGTTCCAGTGGACAACCGATTTTGTAAATGAAGCAACTTCTCAGCATTCACCTAGAAAGTGACAAGAACGCCAAAAACGTTTTTAAAAAGAAAATAACACACTATATTGGAGGAAGACGGAGACAGTACTTTTTAAGTTTAATTTTCCGATTCGCATAAAATGTTACCTGTAGCCTAATTGCTTCATTGGCATGTTCTGCTACGTCCTTCACGATCGCGATCCCCTTTACAGTGTCACCAAAATCACTATCTTCCTCGTCCAGAGATTTGAGATAGTCTTCCAGTAGGAGTCTGTACTGTGGCATTCTCTGCACGGGTTTGAGCATATAATGTTTTAATCCCAGTTTTTGGCACCGCTCACTCAATTCAAAATTTTTCAACGCTTCAGCAAACAATGGGTATTTCTGACAACACGTGTCTAAATACATGCTGTTCTTTTGAAAGTCTTTAATGTACGACGCGTATGACTTGAGAAAAGGTCCTGTTTTCACTAGGATGTCGGCAATTTTCGGAGACTCTTTCCAATGAGCTATGCGCTCCTCTAATTCAGATACCAGGTTTTGGTTAACGATCTTCATATAGGGAAGACCTCCTAATATCATTTCCAAATCTTCTTTGCTTATCACTGCCGAACCCAGATAGTGCCTGGTGTTGTCTAACGCATTGGGAAAGTCAATTGTGAGTAAATTTAGCACGTCCACAAATGTCCTTTCGGATGTGAGAATTTCTCGAGCCACGTAAAAACTCTTCTTTTCCTTTGGCGTCATTTCAGCCAAAATGTCTTCATAACCACTGATGCTGGTTCCACTAACACTTCCACAACCGGATGCACTGTCGCTAGAACTGACACTCCCATCGTCTATCTTATCAACGCAACATTCACCTTCCACGGGGATGGAACTCAACAAGTTTCCTGGACTAGAATCTCCGTCCTTATCGATTTGGACATTGACAGCCTCCTCTTCAAGGCATTGCTCCCTGATAAAAACATGAGGACCCTCTAATACTTCCGGAGAAAATTGCACTGATAATGCTTTGTGATGAGATGGTATTCCACTGTCAAATGACACCGAATTTGGTAAAATGGGACTTGAGATCAACGTCTGGGAGATGACTGAGTCGGATATTTGTCGTCCCAATCTAGAAACGCTTCCATCATTTGGAGCCTGTGGAAGTTGTTGTCCCGTTTCGGAGGGAACAATAAAGTGACTAATTGTTTTGTCTTTGGTTCTTCTTCCCGCCAAAGAATGACGAACCACTGGACCTTTCTTTCCTCCCGTAGAAACAATACTGGAGCTTCGACCACTGCTGGTAGAAGAGCTCCCTTTCCCAAAAGAAGAAAAAATTGAGCTAACAAGTCTACGAGACGAAAATCCTTTGGACGGAGGGGGAGACGCTGTCACAGTTGCCCACTTTCTCAAATTAACATCTTCCGCAGAGCTGCGCATTTGCACATCGCTAGTTTCTGTATCGGCTAGAGCACCATTGGACAGATCCCCTTCGTCCACCCAATCCAGGTCCGTGCCAAAGGACTTTTCCCGTCTAGGTGGTCCAGTGAGGTTTGAGGCGGAGCTAGTGGCTGACGACGACTCTGTAGGGGTTGACCTCCCGCTGCCAACTGCATATACTCTGTCACAATTCCAAGATCGACGACGTAAAATACTGTTTGACACCGCGGGGGAAGGGGCTGTGTTACAATCATTTGTCTGGGAAGTTTCTGGCTCTGGTGACTGTAAGGGGGCCCTTTCAAACGACTCATTTAGTAAAATATGGTCAGTACGACTAGTTATCTCGTCAATGTTGGAAGCACTGGCAACGCTAGGCGTTTCTAAGGATATATCCTGAATAACTGTGGGGATTAAGTAAGAGTGAACAACGTCAGGTAAAACATTTTTATTATTAACAGGGTCTCCTGCAGCTCTCATCGTCTGAAAAGTGTACAAGGATGAATTCACGACCAATTTTGTTTTACGGTTTACATGCTCACCATTTAAAGTTGAGTTGGGGGATTGTACCGTCTCTACCGTGGCCATTCCTTCCTCATCATCCTGTCTGCAAATATTTGCTTCCCCATCTACATTATTGTTGCGGGCATCCATACTGTTGTCCTCTCCACGGACGGAGTTATCGCTGATATTCGCCAAGTTTGAGGGATCTGCTGCATTAGGTTCCGCGTCATTACCTTTCTTGGGATTTATTACCAATTTAAAAAGGAAGGAACGATTGTCGCTAAGTTCATCAGTTCGAATTTCTTCCGACGTTTCGTGAATTTCTAAACTAGTTGCTACCTTAGGATGGTCGGGCGCCATGTTTTTCTTTGTGTTATCAAACTTTTCTCCGATAGTTTCATAAATATGACCTGTCTTTGTGGACTGATATGTGGGAGTAACCGATCTGAAAGGATTATTTGCTGATAGGGATCTCACTGTACTGGACGGATTGGAGTCTACGGCAGTGGTCGGGGGCACCACTCCATTAACCTGGGACATAAGCCAACTTGACACTACTTCAGCGTCGCAGTCCTTGGCAGAAAGAAACAAATTATCCATTTCCGAATCCATGATTGTGCTTTTTGTCGACTGCTCAAATGGATTATCTTTATGACAGCAGATAACTTTAAACTGTTGATTGGCGCCGTTATTATTATTAGGTATAATGGAGTTAATGTCAGTGGTGGCACCTACGAAAAGTACCGCATCATTTATAGCTTCATGGGTGGGTGACGACAGGCTACTATCCAAGGACAGCTTTCTTGTCACTTCATTCTGCTTTAGTTTGCGGTCAGCCCATTTCTTTTCTTTGTTCACTTCTGCGTAAATTGCCGTGATATCCTCAGATGACTCGTGAACAGCTTCCATTTGTGACACACCTCCTCCTCCGGACTCCACTTTCTCTCCAAAACAAGATCGGGATGAAGAGTTGGGAGTCAACGGGGCATTTCCCAAATGAAATGGACTTGGCGGAGTGGGAGACACAGGAGAAAGTTTCTTCCTCAAACGAGGTGGTGGGGGTGGAGGTAGGGGTGAATCGGGGGAGAAGGCGATTGACTTTCCAAAACTAATAACGTTATTATTCACTTGTGACTCTTGCGCTCGTTTCTGCTGCTCTTGTTGTTTTTGTTGAATAATGAACGGATTTAGCTTTAAAGAGTCTGGTTTTGGCCTACTGGGGCTTGTTACTGCTCCTAATGTGGGGGGCGGAAGTTTGGATGATGAGCCAAGTTGAAGGTCCAAGGTAGGAAACTTGAATTTCGATAGAGTGGACGATTTTCTACTAAAGAAGCCACCACCACCACTATCACTACCTCCACCAGTAGGGGCAGAGGAGAACGGAAACGTGATGTTTCTTCCCAAACTGGCACTTTTTGCTCGAATTTGTGTGATATTATTAGGCGCAACGTTAGACGGTGTCGGCCCAGCACCAAGTTGGTTCAGGCCAAACCCCGTTGAAGGGAAATTGGCACTGTTTAGATTTTGAATAGGACTAGAAAAGTTGTAGGTAGCACTACTCTTTGGTCTAGGGTGTGGAGGACCGGCGATACGAGGACGAGGCGGATCTCGAACATCCTTATCTACTAGCACTTTGTGGGGTGGTGTTGGTTGTGGAGGTTTTGCTCTCAGAAAAGGTGGAGGGCTGTTCAATTTCCCATTTTCTTTTCCAGCCGAAGCATCGGGTAAAGGTGGCTGCGATGTGGTTTGTGCGGTTACCACAGGTTTTGGCGGTAGTGCCGGTTTGTTTGTAGGATGACCGGATACGCCTCCAGAAAACGAAGGCGAATGTGATAAACCTGTAGAGGGGCTGCTGGGTCCATGGGATTTAGGAGACCGCGATTCCTCACTTGTCGTTTGTATGGCAGTTGTAGTAGAATTGGGGAAACGGAAGCGGTGCGGGGAATCATGTGGGGCATTAGGAGATGATGGATATCTACTCCTGTTAATAAATTATTGTTTTTCTTTAAATTTGTAACCGTCAACTAACAAATTATTTAGTTTTAATATTTAATTTGGTATCATATGTATCAACACAGCACAAAAGTATCACAAGTTTTTACGCTGTATTGTGTCGTCAATGTTACTCTCAAGGTTTGCATCCAAATGTAATTGATCAATACTACGAACTGATTGTTGTTTCATTAAATGAATGAGCGTATTAGTTTCCTTCCTCATGCAAATTATGCGTAACTTATAACGACATCAAGAGAAACTAGTCAGTGTTCCAAAATGTGGTAACATTCTTAGTACGTCGTGTAGTCATCATGTGTGTCAACAATTTACTCATGTCATGGCCATCATTGGTCAGCTAACGGATAACTGTTCAACTTGTGTGGGACAAGGACTTTTACTATGTAACGTAGGTATGTATAATTTGACATGGGCCAAATCTGTAATGTGGTTGTTGCATGAAGTAGAGATTGGATATGCATGTTTCTCTGTTACTTTATGGGTTGGGGTCCAGCCCAGTGTCACATAAGGTACAACACGAATTGTTTGTGATTGTAAATCTTTGAAAATGTTATGAGCACATGTCCGTACACCTATATCCCATCTAAGAAGATGACAGCTTCCGACTCCAGATGACAAAACTTGTTACCCAGTTTTGTACAAATATTTCTCCACGTGACATTAATTTGATGTGGTTGTCATATTCGACGCATTGTACAAAATGATGCCTTTGTTGGAAATTTGAAACCTGCTCAACTGTTCAATAATGATATTCACAAGAAACGATATTCAAAATGGTGTCACGTGTTGAAAATGAGTTGTACTTATAATACAAATGTTGAAAAATTTAAAACTCCTTCACTGACTGATCCATATCGAGTAAATTAATAATTTTACAATTAGTGTGTTATTTGGAGGTTAGAAAATGATGTATCATAAAAGAGGTGTATATTCTAATGAATTATATGCGAAAATTAGTTACAATAATATTATGTATGTATATATTGGTAAAGTTTACCACAGGGTTTACGAATTACTCGGTCGTTTATATGTATACCTGTTGCCCGTGTACAATATTTAAACTAAAATACTAATACACTAATACGCGGAGTTACAAAAATTGTCAGGGCAATTTATTACTACTTACGATTGCACAAAGGAAGGCGATGTATCTGTTACAGAATGTCGTCTGGGAAAGTTAAAACCATGTGCTACGGTTGCATCTGCAGATTTTACTGTAGTTGCGTCAATATGGATTCTAGAGTTTGGCTTTGGAGGCACGGCTGGTTTCGACTGTGGACCTGTGAAAACAATTATATCTTTGTAGTATCTCTCGTGTGTTGAAACAAATGTCTAGTGCTACCTCTGTGGAGTATAATTTGAATTTCAAATTTGAAATAAATTTGAAGTAACTACAAAAGATTTCAGTGTAGCATTGGCCGCACTCATGTTTTGGAAATTTTCTTCATTTTCATAAATTTTCATAAAATGAAAATGTTATATATCATATATCATATATGGAACAATCACAAAATGGTCACGGTTTAATTTAACCTGAGCCAAAATAGGAAAAGCTACCTTTACAACTGCAAGACTACTACGTGCTTTCCAATTAAAATTAAAATTTGTCGCTGACATAAGAGGTTTTATAAGAAGAGTTTCTGTCTAATGCCCTACTCTTGACTCTATTTCATTTCGGGGACGATATATATAAATTCTGAACGCAATATAAATTAAACTGTGTAATATTCCATAGTAAACGTTGTATTAATAGACACTATTTTTTCAATACAACTACGGTCCATATATTCTACGACCAAATTTTCCTACTTTCATTGTAACGGCAGACACTACTTCCTCAATTTTAAATGAGCTCCATCGTGGACATACACGCGTCCTTGGAGTTCTCTCCTATTGTGTTTCTCCTCCTTTACAGGACACACTGTTTTACCGGAAATTGGAATTGGGGTTACGTTTGTTTAGGCAACAGACAACGAATCAGCTGCAAGGCCACAGGTACTTACTTGTTGCTTCCCTAGTGTAGGATGTAGCCCCCTGGGCAGAAGGATTACAGATATGGGGTGCATCATCCATACTGTTCAAGGAAGATGATTTGATATGGAATTCCAAAATATGGAATTTCCACTTTTTAAATACGCTGCATTGTAGCAACGGACACTTCAACTATCACAACCTTCTTCCCTTGTAGAACTCAACATTGGAAAAATCGGATTTTATTTCAAAACTCGACGACAGCATAACATACACTAATTTTCTTTTTTGTACTTGTGAGCACCAAAATGTTACCTATGTTCCGTTTCAATTCACATTATATTTGCAACAGCAGTTTAAGCATGTAAATTTTAGAAAATTGATGTTAAGTCACTGTGTTTTCTGTGCAAACTCTCGCAAATCAGGGTTCATTATACCGTTATACAAGTACTTGGGCGGTGATCAACTTTCTACTGAAGACATTTGCTATAAAATGTAACGTTTATAGCATGATTAGTTTTGCGCTTGAAGGACAAGACGATTGGCTCATGTGTGTAAGCCACAGAAAACGACTTTCAAGTCTCATTTGCTAATCACTCATAGTCTAGATTAATAATGATAATGGTGATCTGATATATTTCGTTATATCGTTCGTTGATTGTGTTCGCGCACCATCACATTTTGCACATGTCACAATTAACGACGCAGTATATTGTTGTGTGCAAGGTAGAATGTTATATTAGAGTATTTAGTAGGTCGCAACGCTTGAACGAATTTTGGTTAAGCGAGCTACAAAGATGCTTGTAATATTTTTTAGAAAATTAAATTACAAGTCAACACCCCCCTACGTTAAACATACTAAAATACTATACTACCAATAGGTGATGTGCAGTATTTACATTTAAAACTGAATGACAGTAAAAGTGTTAAAAATCAATGATTAATGATTAATTTACTGCTACGCTAATGAAAATATTTTATATTACGTTTTATTACGTAACGTCAAGGATTGCGTTCACTTGCAAAAACATACTACTCAAAACTCACTGCAAGCCCAACAAGAGGTTTAAAAATTTCAATTATCACAATGTACACAAAAGGATGACTGATTTGTGCAGTTAAGGTATATAGTGCATATTTTTAGTATGTGTGATGTTTTTGTAATGGCGAAGGAGATGGCAATGAATGAATGTATCCACTTAGAGTCTCGTGAAGTTAATAGTCATTTACTTTCTCAAGAGGCAATACTCCGTAAGCTGAAACGGATTGCCCATCATAATACGAAGAAGTAGGTATTTCTGCCTATACCGTTCTTCGCTTGTGGTTGCCCAGACACGCATAAGAGTCTCGCTGCTTTAACTATTTGTCTCCATCTGTCCTGTAACTTGCAGCTCAGCATGTATTAGAAACCGTAAGCTGTGAACCCGTGGTTATTATTAAAACTTGGGGGTTTTCGTGAAAAAGTAATGTCACATTTTCATGGTCGAGATAGGTATGTAGCTTCAAAGAGCTGAAGGAAATTTTCCTACATTTCTATTTATACGGAGCACTTTTTCATTGTAATGTCATGGGTAAGTAAGGGCAAGGTTGGATTAAATATAAAGTATTTTCAGCATGGTACCATGCCGTGCTTAGAAAATATGATTTTGTACCCTGGTTCACCTGGAGGGGCAGGTGCTTACTAACACGATGTCAGTGTCAGGGTCAAAAATCGCATTACATTGCATTGCGTACGACCTGGGGTCCGTATTATCAGCGATCCTCATTTCTTCGTTCCTCATTAAAATCTCGTGTATTTTCCCCATTTACAGATATTTAGATCACTTACGTTCGTTAGTTACAAGCTTAAATACATGGAGAAATTTAAGAGGAACGAAGAACGAGGAAATGAGGATCGGTGATAATACCGACCCCTGGTTTTATAGGAGCAACTGACAATCAGTTGCTGTACTACTATTATGTTTTATAAGAAGATATTCTTCAAAAGTAAATTATTGGTATTCTGGTTCTGGCGATCCTACTGTACGCAGGTTGCACATTGCACATGTAACATGTTTCCAAAAACAACAGCTATTTAATTTAATTCAAGCTACCTCCTGTACAATTCGCGAAAGAATTATTGAAGGCTAAGGCTGTTTTAATTACATGATGCACTTTACAAAATACTAAAGTAAATTAAAAATATATACATATATCGTTTCCATCGGGATCAATTTCTTATTTTAAAAAAATGTTACATTACTTGCACATCCTTGGTTATGACCGGACCTATATTTCAAAAGTCCGATGAAATTATAATGAAGTGAAAAATTTAAACCAAGCCCATTTATGTAGGAGTTGCAAAATTAATACTTTTGTAGTGATATTTGTCCCCCCCATTTGCAATCAGTTCAGTATACTATAGATTTACTGGGAGGTTTAAATACTACCAGTAGGATAAAAGACGATTCTTTCGTGTCCAAATAGAAAAATGTCAGCATGACGTATAATTTGAGGTGGGGCAGCGTGCTACGCTGCAGGTGAAACCAGCCCGAGCTTACATTTGTAATGCACGTTTATCGCTTATGGAGAGGATTATACTGCTAGGTTATATGCTACACATTTCATTTAAATGGCCAAGAAAATGTACTTTACTCTTTAAATACACAAGTAAATGAGTAAGTTTCTTATGCTTTTCTATGCAAATTCACTAAGATAACCTCATATATGCAACTCTTGTATATACATTTTTCACATAAAAAAATATGTCATTTCATGTCTGAACGGTGTTTGAAATCTGACCTTAGAAAATGTTTAATTTCTCGCTAATGTATAAGCAGTATTGATGTTTCATTCCTTGTCAATGACTCATCGCATTCGCATTGTGGTTTTGTGATGCAAGTACGTACTACGTACAACGTACCAAGAAAGAAGTAAACCCTCAACGCACGTAATGAAGAGGAGATGCACTTTTGTGAAGTATACTCTATACTCATGAAGCGTATTTTCTGGTCCTGGACTTTGCTCTTCTGGCTGGAATTAGTGTGAATAAAGTTAAATTGGAGTTTAAACCCAAAAATGAATCCTTTTCCAAGCAAGGACCGATATGAGCTAGTCCCAACCCAAATTACTTGTAAACAGGGGCAAGTTGATATCTGCAAATAGTGGGGTAAGACGGCTCTCCACTGCACTCTCTGCACTACTGGGGGCACACTTCCCATTCACATCGCTGTCTGCCATGCTGCAGTAGTGAGGTTATGTTGCTGTTATTATGTCGGGTAGGTAACAGCGCACATATGGGATGAGTACCTAAAGGGTTCTCGTTTTGTTTTGAGTCGTTTGCATATTGTTGTTATTATTATATTAGTTATATATTGCAAGCAAGTTGCTAGCCGTAGTAATAGTATGATGTAAATGGAATAAGAAAAAGTGTCAGAAAAAAATACTTACAAATGTGTGATGTGTGATAAATGTCGTGGTCCGTCACAGCACCTCACATTCATTCAGCAGACCTCACAACAACTTTCATGTGGTACGTACTGCCGTGAGAGTAAATTGTGCGATAGGGATCTGGCATATGTTAATACATTTTGCTTAAAATCCTCCTGTTTTGCAAGAAATCGGAATTCGGATAAGCAAGAGAAAGTTTTTTCTGATTGAGGTGATAATACCTTAAATATAATACACACAAACAGTTTTACATACTCCCAACACATTTTTCTGTGTTTATCTACACCAATAATTACCACCATTAAATACTGTAAATTTCATATATAAAATTTGCATAGTCAAGTCGTACTTTATTACTTGTCATGTGTACTTACATAGTTAATTGTTGATGACTAATTTTAATGTCAACTGTACATATACATTGTACAACGTTGCCCGGCATTTTTCCTTATACCTTACCAAGTTGCAGAGCTGGGATTCATTTTTGAATAAGTATATGCCAGTGCAGTGTGCAGTACAGTATAAGTACTCTTGTTAAATAAATCATTTTACAAACAGCACATGTTGAATAACAGAGCTGTGAATATGAATGAGTTTGAAATCGGAAATAGATACAAATTGAATCGTATCGTACAATACAGTTTTTGTCAGTTTGTCTTGTTACCCAAATTTCAAGCGATGTATGTACAACCAAACACAACTTATAGTTAGCAACCACGGAAGCTATAGATATGCTGTAATTAACTATATATTATCTGGGCGCACCTGGGGTTTCTCTTCAGCGACTGTCAACTATAAAAAAGTTGCATCAGTCATCAATAAAATAAATAAAGTCTCCAATCCCCAAGCGTGGTCAAAATTGTTGTAACATGTAGCATTCCTGAGTTACGTTGTTGTGCGTGTGCGATTGAAAAATATCTTTGGAAATTACATGAACTGTGTTATAGTTAGTATCGTTCTGTTCGCAGTTGACATTTTATTTCAAACACGTTAAATAGCTAATTAAGTCGCTTGTAGGTAAAATTACTTTGTATATCTTTCTTAATTAATTGCTATATCGAGCATTGATCTAGACGTTTTATTTTCATTTCAGGCTGAGATTTTGAAGATACGACACGTGCAAAAATGGTGTGCCAAGGAAAAATTCAGGGGGTGGTACTTGCGGCGGGACGTGGTTCCCGAATGACGCAGCTTATTGGAACAGCTGTTCCTAAATGTTTAGTTCCTGTTTGTGGAAATCCGCTGATATACTATCCCTTAAAATCTTTGGAGTCTGCGGGATTCCGAGGAAAAGGTGAAAGGGCAAAACTTATAGCGTTGAAGGTTGCTACAGTTATAGCCGTGTAACTTTTCTTGTTTGACTACCATAATCTAATTTTAAGACCATGGTTACATTGTGTAACTTTTACTTTCACTTTTCATAGATATATTAGTGATCATTCAAGAGCGTGAGGATGTACGCAGGACCCTGAATAGCGTGGCTGAGCGACTTGGACTACAAGGAATGGAAGTTTTAGCTGTTCCAGAAGATTCAGAAGATTTTGGAACGGCGGAATCTATTCGTATAGCCCTTACTTCTAAGAAAATTACTGTAAGTAGAAGTATAATTAAAATAATTTTGTTTCTAAGCAACGTGTTGTAATGACCTTGGGTTTACCATTTTCTTTTAAGAGGGACGCGCTCCTTATATCTTGCGATACAATCGCCGATATTCCCTTACGAGAACTCTTTGATTTCCATGAAATAAAGGAATCGGCACTAACAGCATTATTTTTATCGCCATTGCAACCACAAGAAGGAGTGAAACTGCCTGGTCCTAAAAGTAAAATCAAGTATGGTACGAACGATACTCTTTACATGCAGACATTGATTGATTTGATTTTGCACGATTGTTATTATTTTACACATTTATGGGTACCTCAATATTACAGAACGGGACATTGTTGGTGTTAAACCTGCCACAAATAATTTAGTATTTCTTTCATCTGAAGCAGATTGTGATGAAGAAGTTAAATTACCTGTGTCAACTCTGAGAAGTTGTCCACACACCAAAATATTAACTTCCCTTTCCGATACGCACATTTATCTCATTAGTTTTAATCTAATAAACCGTTTATTAGCTGCATCGGCGGAAAGGTATTTGTTTAATCGCATGTTGCTATGAACTTCAAAATTTGAGAGTAAGTATATCATGTTACAGAGTGAATGTATTGGGTTGTTTACAGAAATTTTATCAGTTTCAAAGGAGAGTTCCTTCCGTATCTGATACAAAATCAATTTGCCCCTGAGTTTTGCGAGTATCCATTTAAATTTTATGTTTCTACCCAGCCAAAGTTTCGATGTATTAGAGTTAACTCGGTACCTAGCTTTGCTTTAGTCAACAAATCGGGAGATTGGATCAAAGACGCATTTTTAGAAGGGAACTTGCCAAAAACAAAATGCAAAATCTCCAAAGGAGTCAAGTTATGGGGAACTACTTTAGGCGAGCAATGCGTTGTTGAAGAAAAAGCGAAAGTAACAAACACTATAGCATTAGATGGTGTTGTAATTAAATCGGGTGCTACTGTGGAAGGCTGCATACTCTCAGCGCAAGCTATTATAGGCAATAATGCAGTTATTAAAGAGTGTCTAGTAGGGCCAAAATATCAAGTTGCTGCTGAAGGTAAGCATACATATTCCAACCTCATAGCTATTATAAACTTGCGCTGACGTCTTTGGACTAATGGATTGTTGGGGTTGTTATACTTTTTCAGGTCGTTTCACAAACGAACAGTTGACAGTGCTGGAAGAAGCCTATTTTGGCGATTAAAATGTAGAGGAACAATGTGTATACATGTTCTATAAATAATATGATATATGTAATTTTTTATTCGTTGAAATGCTTGAAATAAAATTTACCGGTTTTCCGATTTTAACCCATGTAAAATATATACAATTCGAAATACAATTTGTTGACTAATATGACATTATTATAAAAGTGTACAACGAATTTAACAATAAATTAATACAAGCATTGAAGCTCAGATATCTACAATCCTACAGTAGCAGACGAAATAATTGACAAAAAACCATCGGATCTATTTCACCACAAATCAAAATGTCGTTTAGGATACTGCATATATAACTTTTACACTTTTACTTTGCAACTTTTACAGTAGAACGCTTTCGCGGTACTGAAGGTATACTACATTTTTATTCCTGTTCATTTCCGAACTACGTAGATGGTTATTACGACGCGACGAATTTTAGTTTCTTTTGATAGCGTTTTTCGCAAATTGTCTAAAGGTAAAACATCAAAAACCATTTAGAAGGCATAAAAGCATCTAGTACTCTAGTAGTTCCATTCCGGTTCAGAGAGATAAATGTAATTAGAGAAATAACCATAGTCCATCGTTAATTAAATAAAAAACTTGTTGGGATTGGAAACAATCGAAGGGATTGCGTCTCTATGCATGAAATTCCTGTGATTTTTAAATGAGGATTCGTTGCCAACGTTGGAAATAGCAACAGTAATGCATTTACAATTTAAGTGGATGGGGAATATTTGAGACTAAACTCAAACTGGGCAAGAAAACATGTTCTTGGTCGAAAAATGCGACATGATTTATGTGAAGTGTAAATAAAACGCAATGTTTTTGACAAAATCCAACACTTATCAATGTATGAGTCATTGTTTAGACAATGAGTGCATCGTTCACCCGTCATTTTCAACTTGTATTTTCTCAGAGGAGGTATTTTGTTAAGAATCGTTTGGTTTTTTGTGCGCACACACTACTGTTGATGTTGACTGTACCATGTAGCAAAATGTGAATTAGACATACTTAGGTTATGGTGAGACTATTGTACACACAGTACACACACTACCTGCTGAATGAAAGGCAAGGTATATTTGGTGATAGACGAAGATGATAGAATATATAGTAGTTAATGGCTATCAATAATACCGGCCAAATGCATGAGAATCCTTAAATTTTTAAGTGTGTTTTAACTTAATTGTTCAATTTAGTGCTAGTTAGTGTCAAAGCATCGTGTATCTATAGCTCATTTCATCTGTATTTTCGTTGTGTTTGTTGACTGATACTGATGACTGAAGTGGTGGATCCAGTTTGTCTTGTCGTATCCAGTCATTTAGTGAGCGTATAATTTGAAATTTTGATCATCTTCAGCTAATTTCCGTTGACTGACAGTAAGCACTTGTTGTCTAAAATAGGGAAATCTCCATTATTTTGGGCATCATAAGCAAATCAATATAAATGTAGTTCAATCAACTGCCACAGCCATCAATCAGTGATTGGGTAGTGGGTAAAGTTTAACGGGATAATTTTACAATCTATCAGTAATCAGTAAATAATGGCAGCTAACGGGTATGGATTTCGTGAGGTCGTTATTGACCAACCCATCTCTGGAAAATGGATGGACGTGGATATGAACCTGGGTAAAAAAACCGTATTTTGTAGAGTGCATATGCTGTAGAGAAGAATATCATCGCTAGAAAAATGTAGGATGTTCTAATTATGACTCTTCCACATGAGCATCTTTGTTATGGAGACATTTTCGTAACTTTGAAGAAAACATCAAGCAATAATATGATATGATAGCATGGCGACGCTGGCCAGGGCCCTATTTCACTTCATTATTCATTACAAATTGTCAATTTTTTTTCAAATGGACACTGCACTGTTGGATACCCGTGTACTTCAATGGAAGAATTTTTAACATGTTTGTAAACTTGTAGGTTTTGTAATTTAATGAAAATGCTTCGAGGTCACCAGTTGCTTGCTTATAATTATATTGATATCGTGACGTAAAATGTTCTTAAAACAAGGTCAAATGTGTGATAGTATGATGACATTGTTTTTAAAAACTTGCTTAACATGATGTTCCATCTTTTCGAATTGTTTTACCCGTTAAACGTGGAATGTGTATTGCTCTTGAAAACCGATTAACACAATAGCTGCTTTTTCTTCAATAATGTACAAAATATGTGAATTAATTGTTATGCATGATAAATATATCACTTCTAGGCGGAGGACACAGTACCTTCCAGGGAACCAAATTTTCTGATCTTGGTGGCGGGTTTTCATACAAACCGTGTTCGCCTCCAAAATCTATTGTTCAGAATCGATGCATTTATTGGTAATTTAAATATTTTGTAATAATACATCTGTTATATATGAGTGAGAAGATTTGTTGCATTTGTTTGTTTTTGTTTTAACATAATTTTTATTTCATTCAAGGCGAACTTTAAATGATACTTTAGAACTCACGGAAATATCAATGGACCATAACTTGTTCGATAATCAGGTTAGCCAGTGACGGAATATTATTTTTCAAATGGCATAACATTGGCTTCCTTAAACTAATTTTTGACTTTGATTTGTTTAGGTTCGATACATATTTCCAAGTTCTCCTATTGTAGGGCCCGTTACAATTCATGAGACAGAAACAAACATTATCATCTTGGTTGCAACGGTGACATCGGTCCACAAATTTGTATTTATTCATCCGAAACGAATGCCGGAGGTACAAGGTTGTTTTTAAAATTCCAAAACTAATTCCATGTATCGTAAATTAAACCATGATTTTTCTTTCCCATATAGCTACCAGTTGAAAAGTCTCATCTGGGCAACAACAAGCCGTCTATATTTTATCAAATTTGTAACAAACCTCAAATGTATTTTAGAAGCTTTAACCTCTTTGAAAATGCAATCAGTAAGTAATTGTGTATAATTTAGTTTTACATCGTTTACAAAGACAAAGATACGTTTTTAACCGCCTAAACTCTAAATTTGCAGACATTCCAGTTCCTCTTAGTGCCGCTTGCCACTTTGTTCATAGTTCTGCGTATCCATCTCTACCAAATCAACCAATGTCGGCAGTTATGGTAGCTCCGCAAACTTGCAATGGGGAGTGCTTTTTTGCTTTCTCGTATGACAACGGTAGTATTCAAGTGATCAGGGTTTCCAAAGATGATACCTTTACTACATATGACATCAATAAATCAAATATGCTTGTTAGACTTTTTTCCGGTTTAACGACTTCATATCTCTGGTAAGCATGAATTGAAGAAACTTAAGCATGAAGAGGTAGATACATGTAATGCACGTATGAGTATACAATATACATAGAGTTATTCGGTTCAGCTATTGAGGGAATTATACATACAAACATGAGTCCACTCGACTATAATTACTTTTGTCATATAGGGGCTCCGGAGCATCATCTGAAGCTGTGATCGGCATGTCCTTTTTCACGTGTAAAGTTGATGGAGGAACTAATTTGTTTCTGGTAACACTTGGAATGAACGGACACATACGTTTATGGACCGGAAATAATTTACAAGGGACCATGGGCTGGACAAACCTTCATTCAGACTTCATCAACAGGAATATGGTTGAGGGAACTTTAACGGATTCTGGGATGCTGTTGAAATCGTCGAGTGAAGCCAATGTTGACGAGCTGCCATTTGTCGTCATATATGTTCCTAATGACGGTTTCAGAGTTTACAACATAGTTAAAGGAGCTGGTCTTACTTTTGGAACAGCAGTTCCTGCAGGAAAATCAATTTCATCCCCGTTAATTCTACAAGAAACTGTCAAAATCGACTTTAGAGAACGAGAATTGGTAGATTTTACTGTAACTGCAGAGTTTATTCATCTTCTTTTAAATAATCCAGAGGAAGAAATTGAATGGGAAGTGAAATCATACAATCTAAAGGAAAATTTAAGCCCGAGGTTCAATTTTGCATTACTCGAACCTCTTCCTCTGCCGGATGTACAAATGTGTGACGAGTCCATTGATCCAAAAGAATTTTACATGGATCTTGTGTTCAACAAGTGCTCTTTTAACAAAGTCACAATTGTTCAAGCATTAACAATGTTTAAGAAAGACGATGATGACGCTATAACCGATCAAGACTGGAATTTACTCAAAGTCACTGCCGCCAATATAGTAGATAGAGAAATAGCTATCATCACGTCGTCAACGGATTTCGAGTTGTCAGATGACGACTTCAGCGAAATATCACTTAAATATTGGCTTATGTTTTACAACAGTTGCGTAGAATATCATCTCGTAAGTCACAATACAATAATTCTATTTAATTTCCTGATTCTGAGAACGCATATTTCTGACTCTAATTTCCCATTTGTTTATTTTTCAGCACACGGTAAAGCCACTTGGGTTGTTCTACGAAAATAATACAAGAATGATTTGTATTGTGAAAAAGAGTCGGATCTCATTTCTCCGCCCTACCGATTTCTTAGAAACTCTATATTATTTTCCCCATTGTGTTCCCGTTTCTGAAAATATTGATGGACAAGGTAAATTTTCACAAGAATAGACATATTGCATACAATCAGTCACGCTCAAGCTGCAATATTGCTTCCTAATTTTTGTTTCCAGATGACAGAATGTTCCAGTTGCACATGATGCTTAAGTATTTTGAAATTCTTGATGTGATTGAATCAACAATGAATGATGCTCTGCGTCAGAAATTGGAGAGAAGACTGAAGAGCAGCCATTTGTCATTGGAAGCTGTAAGCAATGATATTGCAGGTCTTCTAACAGAGACTGATCCTCGAAGCCTGTACTTACAACAAAGAACTTTCGTCACTTTACTCACCAATAAACTGAAGGAAATCGGAGAGCATGGAGATCAAGCATTGAGACAAGTAAATGATCTTCTAATATCTTGGGAAAGAGATAGCGATGTCTTGATGGCAGCAGCTGGACTTGGTGATGTTGTTGAAGATATAGATTCAGGAGGACCCATGGTTACTGAGCACTTCATGGGAAGTCGACTTGGAGCGCATCTGGCGTACAAAATTTTGAAACAGCTTCTGCAACACCGGTACATGATAGCCAGAAGTACCATTATTCTCCAATCCTTGTGTATCCGCTACTTTTCACAAAACAGCGAGCAGGAAGGAATTCACATGTTGTCAACATGGGATGAGCGGAGAGAGGCGCTAGCTGCAACTACCTACTACTTCGCATTGCTCCAACTATCAGATGAATACTTTGAATATTGCCGTCCAATGTTAAAAGACAAAGGGATCAAAGTCGCCAATAGTCTTAAGGCATTTACTGCGGACCATCTAAAGAATGAACACTTTGTTGACATCCAGTGGCCCATGAAACTTTTAGAAAGCTTCTGTATTTCAAGTCTCGGTGGTCTTACAATTCGAAGTAGGTTGAGCAGAAGCAAGAAATTTGGTGTTTTGGCGTTTGCTGAAGCTGCCGGTAGAGCAATATCTCCAAATGACCCAACCACAAAGGACCACCCATTAGAAGAATTTCTTATTGCTACGTGCCAGTACTCCATTTTACTGAAGTATGCGCAATACATGACAACGTATTTTCAGCGGGCGAAGGGAACTACCCGAAAATTTTATAACGGCCTCGCACACCTTTGTCTTCATAACTTTGAAGGGGCTTTGAATTATTTCCGTTCCATTACTTTCCCCGAAGCGTGCGATGACCTTTACTTTTGTATCAAGTACATGGAATTCAACGAGGTAGAGAACCCTCCTGTAGAACTACTTCAGGAACTCTATTCAGGCTACTTCGTCAAAGTTATCAAGTTATTTCAAATTTACGACCAAATACCTGCCATTCAAAAATTAGCTGAGGACGGACTGAAAATTGCCTCTGATGATGATGCCGCCACAAGAATGTGTTCCCTTGCTTTTAAATCTGCCATAAAACTAGATGACTACAAGAATGCGTATAAGTACATCATGCAAATTCCCAATAACGTGGCCGACGGTGTTCGAGAAAGAAAGGAGAAGCTGGCTTGTCTACGCATGTTCATTTCAAGAATTATTGAGCGAGGTGATGTAGAGACATTAATGACTCTAAACATGGCAGAAATGTTTAATAAAATATCTACAATGCGGGAGCAAGTAGAGGAAATTTTATGGAGCCAGGCAAATCTTTCAGACCCTCTCCAAAAGGACGGTGTGTATCAAATCCTCTACTTCTACCATATCAGTCTTCAGAATTTTCACAAAGCCGCCTCCGCGATGTACTTTCGTGTCATTCAACTTGGAGAACGGGGTCGAGGGTTGGATGGTCTTATTGCTCAACGGGATTCCCTACTTGACGTTCTCACCTGCCTGGCTTTGGTGGAGAATGCAGAATACCGTCACGTAATAAGAAAGACAGGCGTGGTTCCTCAAACACCGGAACCTACAATATGCTTAGATGGAACTGAAATTCCGCCATTAATGAATGGCCAGACCACTCTGGAAGTTCGTGACTATCAACAGGTTTATATGGAGCTGGTGCTTTGTTCGGCACTAATCAAGATAGCGGAGTATACTACAGCGAATCCGGTAAAATCAACAGATTTTGAATCAAGAGTTGATGAGGCAGTGGAAGTGCTCACTCATCACCATTACTACGATGAAGCTTTGCACTTAGCCCAAGCATGGAATAAACCAGTTGGTGACATTATAATGAGCTACACTGCGACATGTGTGTTTTTACAAAGAGGAATTGTGCCCCAGACTGGAGACCCTTATGACTACATTCGACATGTTGACACTTCAGAATTACCAAATAGCAACACTGACGTCATCGAATTGGCATTTCGCATTTTACAAAATTATTTAATAAAATGTTCCCCAAATAAAGAATCCGATTTGTACCAAAAAGTAACACTAAAGTTACTTTCATGCGGGATTCCGTTACCCCAATGGTTGATTGATTCTTACAAACGACGCAACTGTGCTCAGCTCCTTCGATGCTACATGAACTATGGTCATTGGGAAGAAGGAACGGATTTAACCTTAAAAATGATCGATGCCATACTAGGCCGTAGACCTCAGGAAGAGTTTGACATGTCTATACAAAAAATTTCTGCTTATGACCCAGTCGATCCCGTGCTTCCATTTAGAGACATCAATGTTCTCGCCAATGAACTGAATGTCAGAAGTCACACTGACAAAAACTTGAGCGTGCTTTATGAAACCTTAACGGAAAGAGTGAACTTGTTCTGTGAGCGTGTTTTGGAGTGCACAGCGGAGAGACAAAGGCTATACTCCTAGAATTTGAACACAAGCACATACAAGATAATTTTTTACAATTAAAACTGTTTTTAAGTTAAGCCTGCCTAGGTTACGCATGCAGTGTGATAGTATCACAAAGTGTAAGTGAAATGAATTGTTCTACTTTATATTATAATCTATTTATTTCCTAACACTGAAAGCCCTATTGCAATTCAATACCATTAGCTTCATATTTGTTCCTTGGTATTTATACTTTGTCTTGTAATTCATTTCGTAAAAGTAATTGATATGGTGACATTTACGTAATATGAGTAAAGAGTATTTTCGCATAGTTTAAGGTTTCTAGCTGTAATACTTTTTTCCTATGAAAATAAACAATGACTACGAATATAACACGGGGTGTAGTAAAATCTTACCAATGTTTTATTTACATCATCATAGTTGATTGCATGTAATTAACAAATTATGAAATTATTGGCATCCACAATTTTGAAGATTTAGTATGTACAAGGTTTACTACAATATTTGAATTTTCAATTTAATTCGAACAGAGGTAAAATGGATAAGAAATAAGAGATGATATATAATTACTCCCATTTGGCAAGAAATGAATTTGCCATAGCAGGCATGATCTCCAATTTTCTTTCAAGTCTGCAACATATAAGAATAACAATTTTAGTACTGTAGTGTTACCAAATTCATGACCATGACAAATTAAAATCGAAATAAGGTGTTTTCTTACTTATTCAGACCCTCGGTGACAGCGCTGACTTTGTCCGATGGACAAACCACAGCACACACATAAGTGTCCAATAGTAAAGACCGCAGATATTTTTCCGTCATAACGCGTACATCAGTAAGATTAACTTGTGATATCTTATCAATTAGTTCACGTGTGTAATTTCCTGGCATATTTCTATAGTAAGCATGCAAAGAATTACTACTCAAGCCCAAAGGCGTTTTTTCGGTTTCTACATATTCAAATATCAACGAGCTCTTAGCTGATGTTAACAGCTCCTCGGACCACTGAGTATCACCACTCAAGTGGCTTTTGATGATGTCAAGAGCTGCTTTGTAGGCTCCCGTGATATCTGAACAACGGTACAAATTGAAGTAGATAAGACCTTCGTTTGCAGGTGTAGAACTATAGTAATCGTACGCATAACCGGCTCCGCGAATTCCTCTCCAAAATGGTCCCTCAGATTGAGCAAAATACTGAAAGGTGGTTAATAACAACGGGAAGTCAGGATCAGCATAAGAGCGGGGGCCAGGTATGGCTTGGGTTAAATATGCAGAATCTTCAGCCCCTAAGCCCAAAACCAAGCCTTTAGGTTTAGCCTTAAGCTCCGCTTCCGGAACCATCCAAGCAGTATCTGGCTCATTTGCAAGACGACGGGAAATTGAGAATTTTTCATCGAATGGAAAAGATCGTTTAAGTAACGTGGCAAAATCTTTTGTCGGTGTTTCTGCCAATTTGGCTTCCAGTTTCGCAAGACAAGTTGAAATATGCACAACTATGTTGTTAGGGTCCGTAATAAGCTTTCGAATTGCATCAAAGGCTTGATTCACTTTTTTATCATTCTTTGGTAGACTTCCCACGAGATCCTTGAGGAATGCGTGTTGTCTCACAAGGCTGCCTAACTTGACGTTACTATCTGATTTATAAATGAGATCTCGAATCACTACGTAGGACATACGACTACCTTTTCTTTTTAGCTGGGGTACGTCTCCGGCCATTTTGTTGGCAACTACTTTGATTCTATCCCCCTTCCACTGTGTTTTCCAAAGAATTTTCCTAATCCAATCCATTCCTTGTTCAATTTTTTCCATCTCTATTTGCATTCCAAGAGCTAGCAGGTGAGAGTAACTACCGCACTTAAAGCGGCCTCCAGAGTCTATACCGATTTCCATGCCACAGGAGAGCAATTCGCGGTTCATTGTAGCAACTACTTCCTCGAATGGAATGAGATTTCCATTATCAGATAAAATGGGACATTCGGTGATGTATTCACGAAAGACCTGCAAGTACTTTCGGTGTTCCGCACTCAAATTGGTAGTATCCATCATAACAGAGACGTACACAAAATTGGAATTGATATCATCTACATACAAATTAGCTTTGAAGTCAGATGCCCATTCTGGATTTTGGTGACGACTAATTTTGTGGAAGTATATTGATTTTGTGCATGGAACATTAATTTTCTCCAAAAAGCTTGCCGGAACTTCCCGCTGTCGAAACACAATGACTTATAATTAACCAACTTCAAATTAATTTTTAAAAAATCTAAACTGTAAAAGCCTTACCGAATTAGCTTCCACAGCTTCTTTTAACTCTACTGCCAGTTTAGTTAAACCAGGCTGCCCTAAAATTTCATGACGACCTTTAACGCGCTTCTCTTCGTCTTCTGCCAGTTCTTGCTGATACGCTTTACTTGGCAGGGCGTAAATAGTTACCCATTTCTGATTTAATACACGGTCTTTAATAATACTAAGCCAAAAATCTTTGGGTTTGTCCAGAAAACTTCTTATGGTGACTGTTCCACTTATGCGTTTTTCAAACTGCAGAAAGAAAAAACGAAGACGCTCTTAAGATTCATACATGTTACCTACATAAAAACAATAATAGAAACTAGCTCGCTGTAAGTAACAAATACCATCTCTTGTTCATCATTTCCATATAAAAAGTCGCCAATCACGGCATAGGCAATAGAACTATGGGGCGAATTTTCCATTGAACTTAATTCCTCTTGAATATTTTTCTTGATTACATCAGTCATTCTTTCCATATCAAACGTTTTGAGTTGATTTTCCAGTGTTTTTTTAAGTTGATTAGGGATCTCTTCTTTTTTATCTATCTCTACCCCTTCAAATTCAAAGTAAAATGTGGTCCGACTATTTTCCATTTCGGAGTACTCAACTGATGCTGCCAACGAGTCGTCGATTTCCACAAAATCTTTTTGGACAGGCCCAACGGAGCTATCTGTAAGATATTCAAACAGCAACCGCATAGCCGCTACTCTGTGAAGGCCAAAGATTCCTTATTACTACCAACCAAGCCATATTACGATTTTTGATTTAAACTGTCCTTAACTTTATTTCAACAGAACTGGCTAAACTTACTGATCAAATTCGGAAATAGCGGATGGTCCACGAAATCCTATAGTCACTAAAGCCTCATCTTCTTCGTCCGAAGGGAATTTTATACATTTTACCTGTGGCGAAGAAATTTCTGGCACATCCTCAAGCCATGGTTTGGTCCATTTTTCTATTACGCCCTATAAAATAGCAATAAACATGCAGACAAATAATAAATCATTAGTACCGTCCTTTTCATTTTCTGTAAAAACACAATCAAATCCTAATTAATTCATACCTTCTTTTCTAATTTTTTAATTACAGGATCCAATGATTTAAATAGTTCACGTGGGTCTACCATACCGCAAATAATTATACAAGCGTTGCGCGGGTTGTAAAATTTGTTGTGAAAATCCTTAACTTTAACGTTATTGCATGTTTCTCTTAAATTTTTTAAAACCCCGCCAGTTTGATAATGATATCCTGACTCTGGAGGATACATTATCCGTGAGAGTTCTGTGTACGTTTTATCCGCACTTGTATTTTCCTTAGCTTGAATCTCAGAGTACACCACTCCTGCATCAGTCCCTTCACCAGTGGTATGATAAACTTCCGTTTTGAAAGCAGAATCCTAGCAAACCATATTAATAATTGCATTGAAAATGTACATGGGCTATTCATAATTCGTATACGTTTAAAGTAATACCGATAAAATGGGATGAAATATGTGATCCATGTAAATTGGCAAAAGGGTGCAAAACCCTTCACTCCCTGCGGTGCTCAAGGTATAGCAAGTGTGGTCAACGTCTGGAAAAGTATTTAAAAAGTATTTTATATAACATATACAAAACAGTTTGAAAAATTTTCAATATTGTTTATTGTTTTATATGCAAATATTGTACAGACATATTTGATTTATAATTGATAATTGTTCATTCGACCCTTCAAGTTCAACTAAATATATATAAAATTATGGTTATAATGTAGTACCTAAAACAATATATCCATTGACCATAGGTCCTTCAATTTCAGCATGAACAATTTCCATTCCCGTAGTCTTTGACCTGTACTTGGTAACAGGGTGCATGTCATTAGCTTTAGCAGTAAAAATGCGAACAAATTCCGTGCTGTCGCATGGAGTCTGCTCTTCCGCGGAACTACCCATGCTGAAAATATGCTTGTTTATTGGCAACAAACTTTTGCTGAAAACTAGACATAAAAAGAGTGACTGAAACTGAAACCCTTTAAAATAATAGTAAACAAATTTTTTCCCAAACAGCTATGTACCTGTGTGAAGTTTTCGAAGGGATATGGAAAGTCTATAATAACTATTATATTGTAGCACCGTTTTGACCGTAGTGAATAGATTCAGTGTCAGTCTTGAAAACTAAAAGAAGAAATAAAACCCAATAAAAATTCTAAGTTCTGCTTATACCATACCACCAACCGGAATACCACACACCGTAGTAGTATGAAACTACTTTCAAAGTAGTGAATTATTTAAGACCAACAACAAAGCTGACAACTATCACTCTGGCAAGATAATCTGATCACGGTCACCGGCGTTTAGGTGTTAGTAATTTAGCAATAATGTATCTTACCCCAACGACAGCTGACGTCCAACGGCTATAACTTTTTAACGCATACACACTATTTTCCCAACAGATGTGCACTTTTACCTTTACAATTTCCTCGCCTTCAACATTCAATATCTAACTCTAACTACAAATCTGATAATGTCTAATGACGGTAATTGTGGACAACAAATAGAAATTTGTGACTATCCTATTATCGAAAATCAATGAATATGTCGAACATGAGACAACGCAATGTGGTAGAGGCA
>JAHZNE010002439.1:0-13522 GCA_027744055.1 Callyntrura sp. NNG-2020
TAAAATATGTGTTGTGATGCGTTTTGCCTGAATCATATGTATATTAATTTGTGTTGTGTTGTGTGCATCACAATGTGTTGCAAAACACAAATGTGTTGAGTTGTGTGCACTTTTTCAAGACTTTAACCTTAGACACCTGTAAACATAATGCATCTCTATTAAAACCATTATAGAGTATGTTTAAGTAGTATTTGGAATGAAATACGGTGTATTTATTTGATTTTGTACAAATTTATACTTCCTAAGCGCATTTAATTGAATTTAGCAATCAATTTATAGCATGCATTAAAATAACGCGTTGTGTTGAGCTTTGTGCAACATTTCCCAATTTTTGTGTTGTGTTTAAATGTGTCGTGTTGCACTCTAACTTTGCTTTCAGGTTTTGTTACTTTGTGTTGTCTGTAGGGCATTTTAATGTGTCGTGTTTTGTGTGATGAAGTAAATGAATGAAGCATATTTTGTGTTGTGTTGTGCTTTGACGCCGTCACACATTTTCTTGAACGTGCGAAGTTGTGTGAAGTGATGTCGTGCACATGCTGCACAACTCCGATGATTGCAGTATAAGTTTATACCTCTTATCAATTAAAAAAACTACAAGTCAATTTTAAAAAGATTATTCTTGTTATTCAAGTTACTCGACTGTTCACAGTTGCTAACTGATTGGAATTGCAAACTTTTACATTTGAAAATATATTTGACAAGCCCTGATTATATAAAACTTTCATCTACTGTAACTGACAGGGCTTATAACAGGAGCAGAATTAAGGCCGATTTTAAACTAACTAGAAATTATTAAAGAACTATTAAATTTTAATACTAGAATTCGGTTTAGATAATGCACGCATCATTCCAAAAATGGGTTGACAATAAGTGATAACCAACTTGGTGCTACTTCAAATATCCCATAACAGTTTTATGTAAAATAAAATACCCAGTTTGCTTTTTTCTCAAAATTCCATCGGGACATTAGTTTGCCATAAATTTATGGTAAATTCAAAATTAACACTGATTCTGCTACAATTAGTAATCCTATCAACATTTTCTTGTAGCACAATACAATTGATTAATCGAAGGTTTTTATTACCTATTTTTACAATTGCACCCGATTGTTTTCCCGTTTTACTATATGGAGAAATTTGATTTTTTCATTAATAAACGTTTACCGTTTTTATATGATCTTTAGTGAGATAGTTAAAACACAGTATTTTCCTAATTACAAGTAAATGGAAGTTTACTACCGTGGTACATTTGGATTAAATATGTATATACCGATTCCATGATTTCAGGGTATAGCTCCGAACATAAAAGAACGGAGCATATGTATGAAAACTAGTTATCATACACCAGCGACGTTCCATTCTGCATGTATAAGGACGCGTAGAGTTGGAACCAATCAACATCCAAAAAAATGTGTAACTGACAAACTTGTGATTGGTTCCATCCGTACGCGTCCTAATACATGCAAAATGAAACGTAATTGAACAAAGCGAACCTAGTATCATACACACACTGGGTTCTACAGTGCCTCTGAACGCTGGAGTAGATGTACAGACACATGCTACATCATTTGGGAGTTTCTTTGACTTATAAGTAGAAAAGAGATAAACGTTATCTACCATCGGGGGAAATGGGTAATACAATCTGTTCATGTCTAAGAACCCCTACAGACCAATTCGAATTCAAATTAAATTTAGTATGAGGTAGACAATAAACATTACAGTAGTACAAACTTTAATGCTACTATTACGTTTTTTTACAACCAGCATTTTAATGCCATGCTTATTTCCGAGAAGCAGGATGCCACTTGTTTCGGTATTTGTGAATATGAGCTTTACAACAAGACCCACAAAAGTTTAAGCTGTCACTCGTTTGGTAACCCAATGAATCTGTTTGAAGGTTTAGTAAGAGATGCTTCCTTGTAAATACAATGACTGATTTTATTGCTTACTAGTTTTTGTGCTGAAGATGACTTAACAACTTTTTGTACTTTTTAGCAAAAATGTTTTTTTTCATGGACCAAAAAGTAGGTAACACCAATCATGTACAACATTCAGATTTTAAATAGACAAACCGTTCATATAAATAGACTGGTCACTCACTAGCATAACCATCAGTTCCTATTTGTCTCTCAAATCCCTTCAATCTTCTTCATTAACTTTTCGTGGTTTCCCGCAACCCACTTAAATTTTCAACATGTACAAGCTCGTAAGTAACAAAGGCTCCTTTCAGACCCACCGGCTTTAACATAATTGTTTATTTATCATTGTTAACTTTTCTGTTTTGTGTGGAACCAACATAGATTGCTGCTCTCCTTGTCCTCGCTTTGGCTGTTGCCATCGCCGTCGCTGCCCCAGAGCCAGCTCCAGTTCCATACCCAGGAGTTGTCGCTGCCTACGGAGGATACGCTGTCCCAGCCGTCGGACGTGCCGTTGTTTTCGGATAAACATTCCCTTCTCTATCTATTCCTACTATTCTTTTGTATTTAAGCTCGTCATGACTACGTTAGCAGTCAATACGCAATAAAAAATTCTACTTTCAAATTTGTCATTGTTTTTTATATTTTGTGTTTTGTGTCCTTTCTGCAATACTTGTATGCATTTTAAGACCAGTTGTATTGCACACATGCGTTCTATGAGCGTCATATCACATCAATGATGATGTACCTGCTGCTGAAACTAACCTGCTAAATAGAAAGACTTGAAAATCAAACCACATGCTAACAACCGTTGTTACACTCTAATTCAAGGTCAACTATCATCATCACTGTTGTCATCGGAGTACGGTGGTCTTACGAACGTAAACAAGAATGGGTTCATGTTAATATTATTTATTGTTTATTTCGTTGCTGTTGCGCAACATTTTTTGCCACACCTTGGTTATACTGAGATCGTAAAGTGGTAATGGTTATTTTTTGCTGAAGAGACATGACCGTAAATTCTCAGCTGCTGCTGCTGCTTTACGTTAACATCAATTAATACTGGGGTTTCAACAGGTAAGTCGTATTGAAAATGGCTTTCATATAAAATAATATAAACCGTCGTCTGAATCGCTCTCACAATTACCAATGACAGTATTTATATAATATCTTTGACACGTTAACTCTGATTGAGTCGAGATTTAGAATCGATATACCTAATATCCACCTTTATCGTCTTGTCGATATTGATACCGATTGATGTAATCGTGCGACCTTAAATGGTCATCAAAATCATAGAATGTTTCATTACTGCTGTCGTCAATCTGTTATTTTCGATTCAGACAAATGTTTCATCAGGATGGATTGATGGGTTCACGTGAGGTCACTGATGGACAGCTGGGTTTAGTGTGTCACGTAAGGTCAGATTGGAAGTGCACAGAAGTTTATTTTCCATGTGGTTTACATGTGTTGTTAATTCTGTGATAGATACTACTGCTCTATTTCAACACATTTTTTGGACGATGCAAATTATTACAGTTTCAGTAATTTGTCCGACAACAACGGCACGACCAAAAACTGGAACAGCATATCCTCCGTAGGCGACGATAACTACTGGGTATAGAACTGGAGTTGGCTCTATAGCAGCAATCAAAGCAAGGACAAGGAGGACAGCAATCTGTTCCAAAACACACATGCTTTTAGAGACTGACTGAGTAACTTTATATGTCATATTTAAATTGAAGACCGAGTGGAAAACATTTATCCAACCAATGTTACATTGCTATTTTAGTTGACGTACGCTTATGTCCATGTTGATGAAGTTAGTGGTGTTGTGTGACGAGCTGATTATATATACCACAGCTAGTCGCAATATCATTTTGACAAATTCATAAAAACATGCTTTCTTGTTCATCTTTGCTCATTATTCTAGTTTATGCAATGCTCGTTTTTTCTGGGTACAACGAACATTTCATAAAACACGTAAATATGTTTTTATTGGAAAATTGGCAAATTTTTTTGACATTTTACGATGCTCGCTACAATAGACACAAAAAAGTTCTGTGCTACAAGTCGACTAAGTTAGTGCTAGTAATGTTTCAATTTATTGACAAGGAAGCATCACAAAATGCATGCATGATGACTAAACGAACGTAAAAATGCACGGCAGAACAGAAATTAATATTTTTGCAACGTCACACGGAGTACGGCGGCAACCTCATATGTAGCTGATAGAACTGTGCAGTTGTTGACTAGATTTACTTGTATTTGTCACTACGTAAAATATCAAAGTATCTATGAATAGAGCAATATAAATTTATATTCAATATATGTAGACTTTACTCATTTTAAACTAACTCAAACTCACGTAAGTATTATTAATTTATAATTGGGGTTCATAAACTAGATTTTCATTTTAATTTTAGTATTGGTATTATATCTGTAAATGGTAGGATGTTTAGTTAAGTAGTTAGTAAACTCTAACTGTTTACCACCTCCCATATAAATTAGGACTTCCTACGACTTTTGTCACAATTGACAATTCAGAATGCAATGTGCATAGAATAAACTGCAGTATACATTTTCCAAAATGATGCAATAAATGCCGCTTTTTGTATGTTATCGTAAAATGTTGCAAAAAAGCACGAAAGATTTTCGCAAATTAACAAAAAAACTGTAATAAAAGTTTCTTTTATAACAACTACGTGAATACATCTATACAGGAATAAGATCCACGCAGACTTGTCCGTGATGTAAAGCACTTTAGTGATAACTGCCTTTGGCTTCAAACCCACATAATATGTTAGTATAAATAGACTACTGGCTCATTTGTTCCAGCATCAGTACTCATTCACCTTTCCAAAACCCTCAGACATCTCAAATAAATTTGTGGTTCCCACAACAAAACCTATTGTCAACATGTACAAGTTTGTAAGTTTATTTGCACAGTATTGCATTTAAATACTTCCAGAATTTTTTAAATTTAGACGGTTAAATGTGGTTTCCATAGATCGCTGCCCTTCTTGTCCTCGCTTTGGCTGTTGCCATCGCCGTCGCTGCCCCAGAGCCAGCTCCAGTCACCATACCCAGGAGTTGTCGCTGCTTACGGAGGATACGCCGCCCCAGCTTTTGCTGGACGCGCTGTTGTTTTCGGATAATTATTTTTCTGTTATTCCAACTAAATAATGACGTTTAAAAAATAAACTATTTTTTCTGTATAAATAATCTTGAAAACTTTTTTGGATTAATATTGTTCGATAACGTCGTGCTCGTTAGAATGACATTGTGGTTCCGTATAATATTATACAAACTAAAGCGCATATGATCATGCCAGTTTGAGAGTAACTGTGTTTACACACAAAGGCAAACATCATGAAAATTTGGACATTTTTTAAACGATATATATTATTGTCTCGTTATTCCCCTACGATTGATTTTGTCCTAAATTTTTGTTAAATAATGAAATCTTACTAAAACCGATTGTTCTAGTGATATGGCAAGTTCTCATTTTAATATGAAATAGTGTTACAAAGTGGGGCAGCTGTAGAATACTGCAAAATATTTAGTCATATTATATGTATATATTAAGAATCAAAGCAGGTTTTTTGTTTGGTTGCATTTTCTACGATCAAATGATCGATTTCATTACATTTTTGTTGCATAAGATTATATAACATTTTATTAATCATTAAAGAAGTACATGAATAACAATAACATGGCGTATGGCGTATCATCAATTGTTGTATTATGAAAATGACAAGTTAGGCGGATGTAGCAATACATATGACAACAATATAGTGTTAGCAAGTAAGCATACTAACGGGAACTAACTTAAATGTTAACACTTTTTAACGTGTAGGAAATAAATGGGTAAAATTAATGATATATGAATGTTTGATTAATTGTAGCATTTGTTCTACCATTTCTAGTACCGTACAAGTGTTCTCAAAATGTGAATGAATTGGTTCTTTGGAACCCGATCTTAGCATGTTTATACTATACAGACTTCACCTTGTGTATCACAGTTGCGTGCATACTTCTTATATATTTCATCTAATTATACATCTGTGGAGTGAGTGTTTGCATTTAAAGCTCCTAACGTTGTCGCCAAACTGGTATTTTAGTAAACAATGAAAAAGCTTGTTTTAGACATGTCAACGATATTAGGACGGTGTCTAGATCCATATTTGCAAATGCGGGTTTCCCATCACCTGAATCTTTAAACAAGCAAAGCTTTGTTTATGGTTTTGTGGTTACAAAACTGATTGTTTACTGTAATTAATATTAACGATAAAATTTATGTATGAACTTCCTTGAAAACTCGGAAATTAAGAAGAATCTAAGTCGTTTAAATAGTTATTGAATATGTTAGCTTGAAATAACTTTACTCAACGATTACGCATGGCTTAATGCATATTCTGACAACGTTATAAAATGCTTGAAATTTAAATCTAAATGCATTAGACAACCTTTACACTAAAACATCCGACTCGACCGACAAATCAGATCATCTAATTATGAATCAAGTTGTGAATAAAATTTAACTTTATTGCAGCTTTAAAAAATGCTTCCCTGTAGTTTGCAAACGATGAAGGTAACTCTATACATCTATTTTTATTTTAGCACTCAGATATGTAGAGTAATCGATAATATACAATAATGATTCTATACGTGTGTTAGTGTATCTTATTGAAATTGTTGTTTCTAAACCCCGTCCTTTCGCCCTTCTTTTGTTGTCACGAAACGAATGATATGATCAATACCTCAGATGAGATCAAAGTTGGGAACTTAAGATCAACCTCCAGGGAGAATGAAAGCTTAAAAACTTATAGCACGTACTAATTAGTTGAAATTTGTTAAATAGATCTTTATACATTATTATAACGTTCTAGCAAATTGGTTGACTTTTGTGACTTCCACAGTTTATTTTAAGGTGAAACTATACTGTACCCAACCCCTCGATCAATTCAACGGTGTTTTCGACCACAGCCAGATATATCACCGCAGAAATTTCTAACATTATTACTCAACAAGAAGATGTCTTACGATACAATGTCCTATTAAAATGGTGACAGTCCAAGCAAGATATTGATATCCAAGTAAACTAATATAACCTTTCACAACCATAAGGTACACTAAAGTGCACGTTTTCTACGAGGGTTATTATTCTCCCAAACGGTATTCCGTCCGATCACTAGTTACGCCATAGAAGTAAAATGTGAACGGACAGATTGATACCAAAATCCAGACACCTTAAAGGAGTCAAACTCTCAATAAAGTTACTGTCGCCAAACCTGATTTTTACAACAGCACAGGACATCCAAAACCGCTTTCTCCATTTTGTTTCCATCGTGCACTTCCATTTTATTTTCCTCTCTCTGTACAATGTATCCAATGCTTTCATCTCTTCGAGGGACTTATTTGCATGCCTGTACACAACCGTCATTCCACCCAACATCACCAGAAGTACCAACACACTATCAAATGAACATATGCAGAGTGTTGCCACTACCACGGGATTGTTGCTTCCCACGCTTTTTATAAGAAGTGGAAGTGAAAACGCCAGTGCTGCAATTCCTGCAATCATAGTTACCATCAGAAGCTTACTCTGAGCCAGGTTGCATTGCGCTGCCAGCCGCATGACTTCTCGGTACTTTTTCATGTTTTGTCTCAGATCAGACAGAGATTGACTTTCCAATAATTTGGTCCGAAAGCTTTGACGTGAATTAAAAATTAGTAAAAATGTACGTCTGCATATAATGCATATTTTTTAAATTGCCGTATTGAGTGTAAAATATAATTATTATATAATTTTGATAAAATGCATACTTTGACACAGCGTCGTTGAACATCATCATTGCAATCATATTTAGAATTACCACTGCAAAGACAGTTCCGTGTGTCGTTATAATCCAAGTCCAGAGATTCAATGAAACGACCATTAATTGCACAACGTTTGAGAGCAACCATTCGACCCACCATGGGACTGTATCCGACCCGTGATCAAGGTATTTCGACATTGGGGAGCATTGCGGTAGCAAGAAGTACCCAACTAGGGAGCATTTACAAGAGTCCCTCCAATGTAATGCCAGAACGAATCCGAACGGGAATACCAGTACGCTAACCATAAAGTAATTTATCGACATCAGTGTCAATATTTGTGAAATTGACCTGGCTGATTGTTCAGATGACAGGGGTGAATTCCTTTGTTGTAAGTGGAGTAAGATGTTTAAGAAATTTTGAATTTCATATTGCTTGTCATGAAGGACTTGTAATATAACGGTGGCGGTCGCAAACATGGCCATTGCAAACCCTCCTAAAACTCTTTCCGTTATCTCTTCCGTGGATAGAAGAGCGGATGAAGTACTCCAATTTATTTTGAAATATAGCTGCATAAGCAATACTGCAACTACAATTTTATGGATGTGGCACTTCCAGGTAAAACTGGATTGCTGCTTTGCTTTTATTTCTAAAATGCCTCGAGAACGGACTGCTTCTCCATCACCATTGTCTATTCGATTATCTACACGATATTTCCGTGTGGCGGTGGTAATTGGCGAAGATTTGAAGAAATTAATTTGCTTCAACGATTGTATCAAAATAGCAGATTTTGAAAATTGATTCTTAAACATTGTTGTGGGTAATTTTTTAAAGTGATTATTAAAATTCCGGTCATGGAACAGTTTGCTTCAAATGAATGTAACGCTTATGATTGCAGGAGTAATATTCCTTTAGATAAAAACAAGCCTTGGAAATACCTTGCTCGGTGTGTGTATTAGCAAATTTTGCCAAAACAAAATTACGGACGGATTTTCTATTTAAACAAGAAGCAAAACAAGGACGATAATATTTTAGTTGAGAAAATAGAAACTCCATAAAACAACACGGGTAAATACGACAAATCGAATGTTCCAAACCGAGATGGTATTACCCGCGGGTTTCTAGCTAAAAACCCGTGGGTCGGGTTATAATGTATTGTATAGGTAAAAACGGTATGTGGGTTTTAATGGACTAATATGGTTTTTAACGGTGATATAGACACGTTCATATATAAGCACAGAGCTATTTAAAAGCGCGCCAAATAACACACAATTTAAATATACATTATAGTGCTCTTTAAAACCCACGACCCATTAAAACCCATCCTGTGACACGTTATCTGGGCGCAATAAAACCCGAGCAATAATGGATTACCCAGAGAATTTTTTTTACTCACCTCCATCTCTGGTTCCAAAACGATGTTAGATGTTTGAAAGTTTAGCAAGGGCATATACAATGTTGGACAGCTATGATTTACAATTCATAAATTTTGATAGCAGTTAAACATCTCTTAGAATTGACATGGCCTTCTTTTTGAAAGATAAGAACAACCCCTGAACATGTTACTACGAAATAATATTTTAATTTACATTTTGAACAAAAACAATGGTTGTCTAAATAGGGGATCCCCCTTCCCGACTTATGAGACACAAACAAGTCTCACGAGACAGTTCAGTGACAGTTTGCAGTAAATACGTGTATGAAATGGCTATTTACTTTGTCAGTAAATGGACATTTAATATTGAATGTAAATACTCTGTGGTGACAAGCATTAAGTTTACTAGTTGTAAGATGACGCATTTAGGTATTGATAGACATAAGTTGTAAAAAACTGATGCTTCTGTATACGCCCGTTCCAAGTAAACTCCAAAGACGCTCATTATTATTCCAGAAAATCAAAATACAGTAGAAATATGGGTAGCACACGTAGCGATGAATGAGGGTTATGGCAATTATATTCAGAGATATGATTAATAGCAAATTGCAATGCTTACCTTCGGAGCTTGCTCCAACCCAGCTCGCAATTCCTGCCAAAAATAACCCTTCAGAATCCTCCCCGATAGTAGGCCCATCACTGTCTCCCATACAAGTTCCCTCCCCTCCCATTTCCAACCCCCCACAGAGCGAAGTCTCAAAAATTACTTCTTTATCCGGAAAATGTTTCCCGTACCACTCCGCACATATTGCATTACTGACCACTGGCACCTCAACAATTTGCAAACTTTCTGGTGATCCCCCATGCGGGGCCAGTTGAGTTAAACCCCAGCCTGACACAGTGAGAAACTCTGTTTGATCATCTGTTGCATCTAAACGGAGCGCCATTGGTTGCAAAGTTTCCGACAATTAAACGGGCTATCTAACAGTATGATTGTAATGTCGTTATAAACTGTGTCATGGTAAGCTTCATGACTTATGACCTTCACAGCGTTACGGATCTGACCCCCGGTCCAATCGATAGCTCCTCCTCGTAGCGAGAAAAATTCCGCCGGAAGTGGCTCACTCTGACCTGGGGCAAAAACACAGTGTGAAGCGGTTACAGCAATTTGCTCTTGCGACAATGGCGATATTACTAAGGTGGCCCCGCAGAGATGATGCGCCTCAGGAAGCGCCTGGTCCTTAACTCTTAAGCTGAGTTGATAAGCAGCTTCTCCTTCCACAGCCGGACGACCCCCTACAATGCGGGGTTGTAGGGTGTTGTAACTGGAATACGCATACGCTTTGCTGTATCCACCCAGGTTTAATAAAAGTATTACAATAGAAGCTATGAATGACACTTTGGTAGGAATAACGAGTATCATGGTGAGCGTTCCTTTGTAATATTTAACAAAACTAATCAATATTTGGGAGCAATAATAGTGACATGGAAGCGGCATTACATTATTTAAGCTCGCTTTATGTAACACTGTTTAACTGTATTGCTAAGCTGCAACTTGGCGCTGGTCCAACAGAACGATACTACATACCATTAAAAATTTATGTTATGCAGGAGTTAATTAAGAGAGCTTGCAATTAGTAATTGTATTGTAATTAAATACAAGCAATGCATGTCAAATTTGTCATTATTCGGTTCATTATCTTTTTGATATTGGCGGTAAGATTTGGCTTTAAAATTCATCAAATGGAACATGTGTGCCTATAATTAGGAAACATCAAGACGGAAATGCATTTGAGTTCCAAACATTTAAGTTTCCAAACAGAAATTTAATGTACATATATTGCGTAGAAAAAACCATTTTAAATAAGTCAAGAAAAATTGAACCTTGGCGCAACTACTCAATTTCGTCAATCGTGATGCATCAGCATGTAGAATGTACAATAGATATCTATCTGCCGTAATCAATACACGCCTTTTCTCGTTATCGGACGTTTTTTCTGTTTAAGGAGGATGTCGTCACTGTTGTTCTTGGATAACTATTTTTCTATTGGTTAACTTTCAATGACATTTAAACAATAAATTATATTTGTATTACATTAACACTTGAGACCAGTTTTGCAAGTACAATATATCACTAGTACACCTGTCTAAAAATGGGAACAACATAACTTAACCTTGGTAAAAGGTAAAATTACATCCCTCTATCTAAGCATTTACTAATGGATTATGGGAATACTAAAAACCGCAATGTAGTAAAAAAATCAACCGGACTACGCTACATCACATATTACAAGCTAGCCTAAAAAAATGCAACTCACTTTTTGCGCCAAAACATTGTTACACTCTCCAGTTCAAGGTCACCATCACTGTTGTCGGCTTAGTGCAATGGTCGCAAAAAACGTAAACAAGCATGGGACCACACTGATATTATTATGTATTGTATATTACGTTGCTGTTGTTCAACCTTTTTTGTCTTAGCTTCCATATCTTGGCAAGATGTGATAAATACGTAACAAGGGTTAGAAAAACTTTTTATGACTTGTTCGTGCTGTTTATTAAGCAAATTTGATTCTTTGCTGCATACAATTATATGAATAGTATATATGTACCGAAGCTATTGTCGTATGTCAAATTTATATTAGTTAATAAGTTTTGTATTTTACTGCTTGCTATTTCGAGAATATATCGATGTCTGCACATGTGACCATCCTAAGCATGAGGTATATTTAAAAGAAAATTATTTACTGCATTACTGTGTTTCATGTGTCTAGCATGTGATTCATGCTAGACGTATCTTGAAATATTAATCACCTCTCAGAGATTTTATGCAATGCCAAATTTCAACTTACAATTGACCACACAGATCATCATTTACCCGCGGCACTACTTCTCGCTGTGAACTGTACATGGTGGTCGCTTTCCCTTTCTCCAGATAGTCATAAGATTAGACATTTTGAGGGGGAACAGATAGAAAGCGTAATATATGAGAAAAATATGCATTGGAAAGAAAATAAGAATTTTCGTGTAAGATGTTACGATTCATTTATTGCATCACATTTTGTAGAACTTATAATTTATCCGTAAACAACGGCACGACCGAAAGCTGGGACGGCATATCCTCCGTATCCAGCGACAACTCCAGGGTATGGAACTGGAGCTGGCTCTGGGGCAGCGACGGCAATGGCAACAGCCACAGCGAGGACAAGGAGGACAGCGATCTGTTACAAAATACACACATTTTTTAAACTGCCAGACTTTATGTTTTACCAAATTGATTTTAATGGAGGTTTTGGTCGACTTACGAGCTTGTACATGTTGGTTGGGTTGTGAAAAGTCACAAAAATGTTTAGATTCTTGAGTTGTTTGGAAGACGAATGAAAACTGATACTAAACTCTTGGACCAGTTGTCCTATTTATACTAGACCTGGCCATACTCAGGTCTACCATCATCTCCATATGATTATTTTGTAATGTCATCTCAAAGGTTTTATTGACGAAACCAAAAAACACGTTTGTTTTCCTTTTTCTGGACAGAGTACAAATTCGATGAAAAAAACGTAAATATATAAACCTTTTTTATTAAAAAGCAGTCAGCCTTGTTCCATTTTGCTGCGGTCGCTCGATCGATTTTACATAAACAAATTTCACATATTTATTAACAGGGAAGCATAACATGATGCAAAAACTTACTACAAAAACTATACTACCTTTTTGACAATCCGTGAATAGTCACAAACTGCTTTTACTTTTTGCGCCTGGCGCTACTCAGTGCCACAGTGGAAGATTAAGATCTGAAAGCGTATACAATTTGAAAACATGAAACGGCACTAGATGCAATCAGCTTAAGTTTTAAAAGACATTCTGGTTCATAATGCAAAAAGCAATTACAAGGAACAACTTTCCTTCTTATCCCTTTCCAATGTGCATAAAAATTATCATGATTTAACACTTCCAAGTTACACGATTTTTTCATAATCGATCTCTTTCCGATTTTAAATTTGTGGCCTCAAATTGCTTATCACAATACATGTACAATTAATAATTCAATTACAACTAACTATAATCCATGTAGGCAGTACGGCTTAGTATAGAGAGCACTGTACGTATAAACTGAATTAAATGCAAAAACGAATTCTGCATGTCCTAATTTCTGTAGTTTTTTTTTGCTCATATCGATGAAAGTATGACATATACAGTAAGCAGAGGTTTTACGAAGACAAAAATTGCGTATTGTTTTGTAATATGCATGTTATTACGCATGATTGATACAAATGATTATACCAAATACATAAAATGTGTCAAAATATGGGGTGTTTTTAGCCAAAATGATCAAATCTTAAATGCTTATTTTACGCTCGCCCAATGATGCATCTTCACTTTACAGAAGTAGGGTTCGGATCGCGGGATAACCG
>JAHZNE010002440.1:0-13962 GCA_027744055.1 Callyntrura sp. NNG-2020
ATTATGAAGTTCAGCTCGACCATCAATCTGATTTTGATATGATGCTGTGTCAACGCTTCCATCGGTATTTATACCATTTCATAAATGCTATACGGAACGTTATTCTTTATATATGAAAAATTCGAAGTCCCATTGTAACAAATTCAAACTACCGACCCATGCAAAATTTTATATTCCGGTTCCAATGTCTGGTGGTGTGCGACTTCATTCCCGCATTAAGTCAAATGAATTAAACTTATGTAATCAAATAGGTGTATTTACATTCGTATATGTTAAAAAAGCAAAAAACGGAAGGGATCTTTACAATGACACATTAAATGTATTTTGTGTTTATTGTAAACATTTTGATAAAATAAAAATCAATGACAATGAACGATAATTATGCATAAATACTGTATGTTCCTCCAGTAGTACGCTAGTGGTTCATATGCATCCCCTCATGAAAATCATAAAGTAACAATATCCATCCTATTCTACATTTAGTGATGTAAAATTATATACATATTCCGTAACCTCCTATGTTTCACCTACAAGGATACCAGCACATTTCCTAATCAAATACTTTTATTGCATCAATTTATGAGTTTTTCTACGTATTACGATATCTAAATGTGAGTTTGAGCTAAATCTCATTTTTACACAAAATCATACAAGTTTGCTTTTAAATATTTTTATGGTTGTAGCCTGTAGTTGTATTGGCCAGTGGCCACGGGTAATTTGGTATCCCAATTTTATGAAAGGTATACTATCCTCATTATTGATGCAATAATTGTTACAACTAAAAATAAGCTAACAGCTATAAGTTTATAGGGTACAGCCAACTACAAGACATTATGTGTAAAAAAAATTACGAAAATTAAGATGTAAAAATTCTACCCTCCCAGATATCATCAACATTTCAACTGGGATGATGTTAAGATAATATATGGTGCATTTTGCTTGTGCAAAAAAAACGTGCTCAATTTTTTCAAATATTCAACACGAATCACACCCAACATTGAATTTTTAAAGTAATTATTGATCGGCATAAGCTGTTGAAAAGTAAGCATGACATAATGACATTTCAATTGGTTCTTGACAGCTTCAGAGTAAAACAATGCTTTAAATTGAACGTTTAAGTAAAATGACTATTCTCCCTGACTTCTACCTGTCTGTTAAGAGGTTTCAGAGTATAAAATTAAACTTTTTCATCAAGCCTTTTCGTGATTTGCCGACGTGATATATGAGTTTCTACTTGAAGAATATCGCAGAACGATGAGAAAAATTGCGGCGTACCTGTAATTTTCTGTGAAAATGCTTAAATGTAAAATCTTTTTTATAATGATATACCGTTGATTGATTGCCGATTGTCCATCATATCAAATTAAGTACCTACGTACTTTGTACATAGCATCAAGGCATCAATACATCCATAAAACAATATTATTTTGTACAAATTCTTCCATATCCCATTTACCTGCTTGTTGGCATTTTATAGTTCACTTTGTATCGTGGATATCTGCTGGTAACAGAACATCATACCAACTTACCATTCAGCTCACATGACGGCGACTAGTCGAGGATGAAACTGAAAACCTACAAGTTATATATATATTCTCGCATCTTATTCACTCTTCTTGTTATTGTTCTGTCATTTCTCACTCAACCCTCTTTAACAGTTACATACTTTTTCTAAACACAAAATCCAACAATGTCATACATGTACCTATGTAAATAAGCATTGTGTACAATATAATATAATCAATAATAATCATGCCAGTATTGATCGTGACAGGAGTATTATACATTTAAATGAAGAAAGCCATTTCGTATGTCCGACTAAAAATCTCCTTTAATTGTAAACGCACGTTCGCCTGTATGATTTGCTTGCTACTTGATTTGGTTCAGCAGAAAATGCCTTTGCTTCGTGTACGTTACACACACGTTCCTTCTCTCACATCTTATAAATTATACATTACAACTAGAAACGTTGCCACAAAACTTTCATCCAACACACACTGTGTGTTGTTACTCATTTCATGTTAAGAAGATTCAAATGCAGAGTTAGGTATGTAAACGTAACAGAGGGGATAGGATCACATCCTGGTTAAATTCATAGAGGGGGAGTGCATTTTTCAAAGATCGGCCATCCACACAAACACTTCATAAAAATACGCTGTTGGTTGTTGCTAGCTGCCGCAAGAATAAAAATGTTTTTACCACTTACCACCAGGAATATAGATGCAGTGAATAAAGAGAAGCGGATTGGGAATTCCTGTAAACATCATGGATACTGGTAATATTTACGTGAAGTAAAAATGTGTTTGCGGCAATCATGATGATGACGACGACGACTGACCATCAAAGCCTGTTAAACTACTTTATGTCCATGTGTGTGTTTATATACACACACACAGTAAAATCTCTACCCGTCAAGTCTAACAACAATCGTCTCTATGTGCGCACACGGAGCTAAAAATGTATGTGTGTACATGTGCATGTTTTTGGTTTTATATCCCCTTTTTGTTGTATTGTTGAAACATGTCAGGTACATGCCTAAAATGATGATCTGTTCTGGTCACTTGTTGACTCTCTGACTCATTTTGTGCAGGGGTGCGTAAATTCTCATACACAACTAACTACTCATTCACTGCTGCATAGATCTAGCGACTAGACGAATATTATAATCCCTGCGATGATTAGGATAATGGTAAACTTATGAAGATAAAACACGCAAACACACACACAACCATCAACTAACCCAGAGACAACTTTCCTTCTCGTTTTGTTTATATATTCCATCATGATCAACANAGATAAAACACGCAAACACACACACAACCATCAACTAACCCAGAGACAACTTTCCTTCTCGTTTTGTTTATATATTCCATCATGATCAACATGGTCGTCGTCGTCGTCATCATATCAGGCTTTTGTCGCTCTTCTATCTCTTGCATACAACAAGACAACAAGTAACCCATGCATCCGATCCAACAACGTTTCTTTATTCTTTTCCTCTCTCTCTCTCCAAATTTAGGAGAGCCATTATTACAGAACCCAACATTCAACATTTAACTCGTCTGTTGGATTAGAAGTATGCAGGAGTGCAACCCATGAAAAAATCCCCATGCATGGCTAGGTAAGCATATAATAATTTCTTTCACACACAGCAAGCCTGGCAAGTCAACATTGTTACACATTATTTTTCTTGTTTGCTGTACCTACTCACTTATGGTAAACTACCATTTTTCCTAAACGAATCTTCTCATGAACGTGTATACACAAATAGTAGGTAATATTTTTCTTGAGAAAAGGCTCATCTCGTCGTAATCACCATAAAAATATATGTACCACCATCAATACCATATTATTTTTTTGCCTTTCCATTTTGTTGCAATGTTAAATATGCTCTTGTTTGTGCCTCTTTATTGCGCGAGTCTGTGTGCTTGTGAATTTGAATTCTCACTCAACCTCGCGTGAATCATCATCATCACCGTCATCGTCAGCATCACTATCCTTCTCAATAAACGAGAATCATCTCTCTCTCTCTCTCTCTAACTTTCGTCGTCGTACCTCCCTGCTTTACCTCCACACACATCACATCACACACTCACTCTTCCGACGCATTCTAGTTTAGTTATAGTTGCTGCCAGCGTACTTATTTAAAATCGCTTCTCTCTTCCACTTTTTTTTCATCGGCTGTAGTAAATGCAACATTGCAATCTTTGCCACCACCACCACAACAACAGAAGGAAAAGTTACTGATGATATCGTCATTTCATTGCCGTCATCATCATCATCATCATCATAATATTTTTACGCTGCGTTGCGTTGCTAATTCCTCTTGTTCTTCTCTGTCTTGCTGTAGTGTGTCTATGTGCGTTTGTGTTTGTGCACAATAAGCAGGCAAAGATTACATTTTTTGCAGTTTATCATCGTCCCTTCTGCGAGCTGTTGCATTGTTATTGTTTGGTTGCACTCCTTCTTGCGAACTCTACTCTGGCGGTACATGTACTGCTACAAGCCAAGAAAAATTTTCGTCTTTGTCGCGCTCGCCATTGCCACACTATTTTAGTATGTGCATATATTAAAAATTTTCAAGAGACAAGAAGAAGAAGAAGAACAAGAAGCGAAAGTGTTCTCTCTCCCTCCCTCTCTGTGGATGTTACTTGTTACGATTGTTGGCGTTTTGGCACAACTTCATCCTCATTCCCCACCAAACAACATCACATTATTGCATCGCGTCGATAATAGTAATAATAATAAAAATAAAAGTAGTAGTAGTAGCGATTGTTATTTGGCAAAAATGAATTAAGCAAGACTTGCAAATGAATGGACGAAGAAGGAGTAGTAGAAATAATAAAAAAGTCAATTTTACTTTCATCTTTGGCTGTTAATTTTTTCCCCCTTGAGAGGTATATGTTCCTTAAACTGTAGAAAAAAAGGTGTGAAGCGGTGAGATACGTTGGGGGTTTCTGCTGTTAGAGCACCAAAATAGTTCCGTCGTGTGTGAGAAGTAAAGGATAATAATATAACAGTTGATACTAGTTGAAAGTGCGCGAAGGAGCTAGATTGCATTTCGTTGCGAGGACGGTTGAGTGAGAAAAGTGCAACAAACTGCTTAAACGAATTGGTCGTTTGTGAGACTTTATGCGCTATAGTCTTAACGAAGGAACAGACCAATAAGCGTATTTTTGTGGAAAGTGCATCCTGTTCTGCTAATGATGTTGTGAGAAGACAAAGAAAGCTCAAGTTGGCGAGTAGCTGTTAGTTAATACAGAGTTTTTTGTGCATTTTGGAGTTACTCAACGGAATCATTGATGTTGTGTCCTTGTTCTCACGACGAATAATGTGTCGAGTTGTTATCTGTTGAGAAGAAAGTGAAAATAATAATAATAATACCAGATAAATTTAACGGGGTACGATTGAGTTAAATTTTGGTTGCGTTGTTTGATTCAATGAAGCTGTAGGAAAAAAATTGTGTGTAATTACGAGTTGTTAAGTTGTTAAAAAAAAGAAAGAAAGAGAAAACGGGTGGGGTGTTGTTGGGGTTCGTTTTGTAGGCATTAGCTGCCAGTGGTGCCTCCTAATTACGATTTGTATACCTATTTGCATTCATCTCGGTCCCAAAGAAAATTATGGGCGGAGGTGGCAATCAGCAGCGACAAAGGGAGGAAGTAGGAAACAATAGGCAGAGAAATATTACGAACTGGAGGTACCATGAAGGAAGACAAATGACGGTACGGGGGAACGAAACAGATTCAGATAGAGCTCAAGATAGTGACAATAGTGTTCATACTTCTCGGGGAATCTCACAAATGTATACGGCAGGACCATCAATGTCGGCGTCATCATCATCGTCGAGAAGTTGGTGCTTTATTCCTATGATAGTGTTGTCTGTGACATGCGCCTTACTTACGTTTGGTGTGCAGACGACGGAAGCAAAATATCCAGAACGTAAGTATATCATGTCGTAAAAAATAATGACAAGTTTGTGCAATTTGATACATATACACATCTACCTACTCATTTTCAAAGAGAATATTTCGTAAGGTTTTAAAAATTTATGCTTATCATTTGAAGGCAATTTATCAGGTTTTATATTTTTAAGCATTTGCCCAAAATGGTTTGAATTTGTTCATTTCGTATGCTTTACCAATGATGTTAATTGATACAGTATTTGCATAAGAGCATCACCATATTTACTTTACATACACCACCACCACCACACATGTCATTACTCTTATCAAAATATGTTGTTACGAAATGTCTACCTTGAACTTGAGTATCAACCCCGTCAGTTGCCTGTAATGGAGAATCATTAAGCAAATGACAGTTTTTTTTCGTGAATTTCAATAGTTTCAATAGACAGCAGTGAAGCATGGCTTACAAGATTATATTATACTCGACAGGTGTTTTGGTGTGTATATTATTTATAGGTATCTATCATATCGCACCAGCACGATGAAAATGTACACATTACCATATTACCATTTTTCATAGTGCTACTACACCTGCAAACCAACGCAATCACCGTTACTTTTTTTAAGCCGTATTTTAGTATAAACACGCACCGCAATGGTTTACCACACGCGCGCAATTAGCGGTGTACCCCGCATAGTATACGTGTATGTATTTTACTGATTGTCAAAAGACGAATTGAGCTGGGAATTATTTGAATCGAGATTTGAAAAGGCAAACCCACTCAGGGAACATGAGAATGCTCACGTCAAACTGATTCCTATTTGCATATTAACTGCTAAAACTGAACCGTCAGCTTATATGCACATTCCACGAGTTTAGAGAGTCTGACTCATTACCTAATTATGGTTTACAGTAGTTTAACCACAACGCGCTGTGGCACGACGTTGTTTATAGCTTGAGACTTAAACTATCTGCCATGTTTACAATAAATTTCAAGAACGTCGTCGTCGTCGTAAGTGTATGTATCTCTCGTTATATTAAAATGCACAGTTTTGTGGTTTTAACGTTACCTACCATTACATACATTGATGTTTCATACAAAATAGGTAGATGTAACAGTGCTGAATATTATTAATGTAGACAAATATTAAAAAATGTACATAAAAAGTGTATTGCCTTTATGAGGCAGTAGTGTGTAGTGGGAATCCACTTGCATTATTATGCACTGCGGCTGTTGGTCTTAAAAGAAATTAGTAGTCGACTCTCTGGTTAAGTAGTTTCACTGGTATCATCTTTTTCTCACGCTCACCATCTCAAGAGTGATCGTCACGTCATCGTCAAATCTTCATTGATTCATGTTAGATAGACTATCCATATTACAAGTAATGGTTACTTTATCGAACAGCAGGAGCAGTTGGTTATAATTGAACTCAGCAAATAATATGCATATTTACTCCAATAAAAAGCAAGTCTTGGATTTATTTGATGCCGCTTAGACACTCCCTATTGTAGTTATTGTAGAGGTAGGCGTAATTTATATTACAGTATGAAACTCTATATATTTGTGAAAATATTGATTCCCGTTGGAATATCATCTTTCCTCTCACATGCTACTACGTCTTAACGGCGTGAACGATTTAACGTGAGTAACGCTTACCCATTGTACAATTTGAGTGCAATATTAAAAGCTCGGTAAAAAAAACTACATGTAACACTGCTTGTTAACATTCTCATAAATCTTGATTGTGAATGTGTGGGTACGATGATTTATATAGCCCATTCAATGTCCTTTTTTTCAGCGTTCAACATTTTCTGTGCTCATTATACACATTATTGACCATTAGTCCTTTTTAAGTGGACACGAAAACGAATCAAGTCCACTGTCACGGTTTCAATTGTATTTGTACGTGTATGGGAGCTTGCTGTTGTGATTTTTGTGAAGGCAATCCCCATCACCATTAGTGCCAACTGTATTGACGTTAAAGTGGTTGAAATACACAAAATGTAGTATGGTGCTGTAACCGACACTTTAAAATACTCTTTGCAAAAGCAGCATTATTAGTATTAGTAACAGGAAATTATGAAAAGAAAGCTGGGCTGTTTCATCATCACTCGCCATTTTGTATAAATTTGAGTTAAATTCGAGTTAGCGCTAGATAATTGTGTGACAAATAGGAAAGTTTACTCTTTTTGAGAGGATTCACTGGTGCAATTTAACGCAAATTTTGTTACGCAACTCCCTCGACAATAACATTAACTGACACCAATTTGCATGTTGATCCGATCACATGGAATATAATATAAATATTCATAGAGATGCCAAATGTATACCTACAACCTACCCACCTCGAAATAATTTGCTGTTGCACTTACTAGCCGGAAACAGTGTGAGCGATGAGGACGATAATGAGTCTCTTAATGAGTGTGTTTGCATTAATGAATACATTCATGCATAACCATGCGCGCAGGGGGATATGTACAAATATGAAAAAAATGGAAATCAAAAGTGTTACAACAATTTCAACAATCTAATCACAAGCTTTTATGATTTTAATCTTTTTTTAGTTGTTTTGTGAAATGTTTACACATTAAATATTTTCCATTTTCCCTAAAACGGATGTGGAAGAATTATCATTATCGTCATTATCAGTGTCATCATCATATTGTAGCAGATAGCGTACATGCAAATTCGTTCACGTTTAACTTTTCAACTTGACTGACGATGATGATTGTTATTAGTGAGTGACAGCAAATTACAAGCCTATCATGCAAGTGTCTTAAAACGCACACACTACGGCAATTACAATGATAATGAAAAAAGGATTTATTTGTCTAAACAATGACAACTACAAAGAAAGTGAACTGCTGTGAGAAGTACAATAATTGCAGCAGGTAATTGCTTTTAGGACGGTTGTTAGCCTCCTTAAATTGTCAACTTTACCCAGCCATTCTATCGTGTGTGTACTGTTATCTTTTGCATGTTGTATTGCATTTGCATTATTATTGCCTATCTCAGTAATTGAAACCCACAACTTGGTATGTTTTCTTTACATCTACTACAGTGCTATTAATTTACCATAATAAATTAGCATATTGTAAGTTTGATAAGTAAACAATGACGTTTTTATCAGCTGCATTTTTACAAATGTAAACGCTTCAACCGGAACTTCACCGAAGAGTTCGTATACTTTATGCATATAGCCGTTAGCGTCACTGAGAAATTCAGTGTCAACGAAAATGCAGATTGTATTGGTAAATTATTCAAAATTTTAAAATGAAGCAACTATACTTGCATATAATCAGTAGAATCATTGTATATTATTTTTAATGGTGACATCCCCACAAAAATATGTACGCTAGGTGTACTTATATATGCAATTATGGTTTCTATTAGATTAGCTGGTGGTGAACGGACTCGGTCGTGATTAGAAATAGTTCAAAAAACCTCTACAAATTTCTATCCATCGTACAGTATCGTTAAAAACTGCATTTCTACAAAAATGGCAATAATAACAATGAGAAATGACATGACTCTTGTAATTTATTCATGTTTTAATAATAGTGGGAAGAAATAAAAGGGAAACGTGATTAGCCGATTAAGTTATCAAAGTATAATAGACTATTAAATATTAATGTTTTTTTGAATTCCCTCAAGAAGGATAATATTTAAAATGAAATGAAAACAAAGGGGAATGCGTGCATACACAAGTTTATAAGAACGTCTTAGACCGGTAAATGTAATGGGTGGTGTTTTGCCTCTTAGAAAACAAATGGCCTTCAAGATGGTAGGACAACATACCCCCTGCAGAATACAAACTACACAAGTGAGAAAGAAAAGGAAGCGCACTTTGACGATGGGTGACGAGTTTTGTAGGTAATCCTGACAGCGGTAATAATTGGATGTTGCACGTTGTGTGGTGGTGAGGTGCTTGTTGAGGATAATAAAAGAAAAGGATTAACGGGAAATGAGACCTACTTTAACGGTAGCTATCCATGAGGTGAACATTTTTCTGCGTGTACATGCTAATGGGACATTTGTAGAGCCCTTCTCTTACCGTGATTCAGTTTTAAATTGTGTAGTCTGTACGACGACTACAGTAAACAGGCCTGCTGCCAAGAGAATTGCGACGAAAAGCATTTCTTGTAAAAGCTCGTAAAATTAACGTGTCATCGTGTGATGCACGTTTAACGGTGATGGTTGAAAAATGGAAGCAAATCCATCTCTCTGTTGGATGGATGGAGGGCATGACTTGATATTTGAGTAAATGTAGTACCTATCTAAATATATCAAGCAAGTGCATCACGATTCACGTTAATCATACTTTACCTGATCTCCTCATATTTTTCCATCCCATTTACCATCTTCGTCTTACTACTCAAGCAAGCAGAGTGTGAAAACTGCGTGTACTCCAAAGGGCACGTATAATATGTTATATATGTACAGCAGGAACAAAGGTATTGTGGTACGGTGTCTTCCCTTTCAATATCCTTCTGGTCTGCATTTTGTTGTAAGGTCTTTCCTGACTGCTTTCAATAATGCCAGCTTGACTTGACACGATGACTTTCTCTAAAAAGGCCTTCAAGGTCTGAAGATAGAAAAGGTGGCCAAGCCAGGTAGATAGGTGTATTGTTGTCCCAGAGGGTACATGCTACCCGACAAGCATGTACATGAGATGAATAAGTAGTTCATCATCATCGCAGTAGTCACAATGGCATGAAAGCTTACGAGAGGATGCAATATTTCACAAGTTCACACACACACACATACACAGTAAACAGAAAAAAAACATCAAGGCATTTTTCAGTAGCAATAAAGGCGTACTCGATATGCACATCGTTAAAGCGTTAAAGGTAGCTGCAAACGGTGCAGGCAGGAACAGCAAGCAAGAGATAAGACTTGCTGTTGTGGGATTATGCGGTGATGAAGACGATGATAAAAAGGTAGGAAGAAGTAAACAAATTGTTTTTTTTCGTATGGGAGAAGGAAATTGAAAGAAAAATTGTATTAGGACGATTTTTCCTTTCTGTTTGACCTGATTCTTTAAACACAAGTTGTTTTGAATGGGATGTTTGTTGAATAGGTAAACAGGAAAAAATTCTGTGTAAAGGACAATGTATGGTTGAAATTGAAAGGTGAAGGTTAAGTTGTAGAAGGAAGGAAGAATTTATTATTTTTCTGCGATGGTAATGATATCTAATAGGATGGAACGTTGAATTGAAATGAAACAAATGCTTCTTTGTTTTTTTTTCACAGAATTTCTGGAAAGTGTGGAGGTATGCGCCGCTGGAAGCTTTGGAACGTTTGGAGCGCTCGCGAAGAAAAAGATTCGCTTACAAAATTTTCCTAACAATACAGTTTCCGTGAAAATCACCAGATGGGAGGATCTGTACGCGAGCTTTTTCAATTACCGATGCAAGTTCCAAGTAACGGCACCCAAGAACATGGGTGTGATGGTGGTCATCCAGTCGATGAAGTTGAGGACGCGCACGAGTAGGGATTACAGTTGTCGAGATTATGTGCAGTTTCAACATGATACTTACAAGACAAGTCCAATTTGTGGTAATGTGGAGGAATCAGACTCGAGCAAAGTGCCGGAAAAGATTGTTGGACCGAGAAAATTTTACGACTCTAGGGGGGAAATGGACGTGACGTTTTTTACCGATGAGAGGGACAAAAAGGATCAAGACGACCGCTATGAAGAACCCATCTCCCTCCATCTGGTGTTCACTGCTTACAGAGGCATGCCAAATCACATTTATTAAAAGGAAAATGACAGAAGTAACCAGAGCATTAGTAAAAAATAGGTTTTCATTATTTTTGCGTTTTTTTTCAGAATGCACCCCAACTCTGGTTAACACCAATACAGTACGTCCCTGCTCATCCCTTCGAAGCCATTCGTGTATTCCTTCCGTGATGTTCTGCGATGGTTACATCAACTGCGGCTTTAACGACGACGACTTTGGAGCAGACGAAATGAACTGTGGTGGCAAGACATCCCGCGACATGGATGGAGATGTGGACAGAACCGTTTCCATTTATGTATTCGCCATCACCACAGTAGCCACCCTGGTTATTGTCGTTATTTTCTCGTTGATTGTCTGCTGTTGCATGCGGAAGTTTGCCAAGAAACATAGTAGAAATGGAGATCGTCATCATTTTTCGCAGGCGGTCAATTCCATGCACCCTCACCATCTTCATAACCACCATCACCAACTACACCAACAAAGCAGTGGGAGCGAAATGGCACCCGACATTATTCGGTTGGACACCACAGGGTAAGAATTCGACAACTCTTTATCATGATTAGCCCAGTTTAATATTCCCAAGGTCACTAATTAACGTAATTTTGCTCTTATTCACACACAGACCTTCTGCTCCCTTGAGAAGTCACGAGCCCTCTCCCGAAAAGTATCCCGTCATGGACATTGACCAACCTCCACCGTATGATGCCCTCTTCCCCACAAAACAATCATCAATGAGCAACCCGAAACATAGCAAAAAATAGAAATATATAAAAATCAATATCCAAATCATCACAATGTTTTACATTTTTACAATCATGATACAATGTTGATTTAGGTAGAGTTGTAAATTAATGTAAAATATCGTTCAATATTATTCTTGTTTAATTCTTGTTTGTATAGCTGGCTAGCTGGTGGTTATTGCACACACACGTAATATTGCAATATATTGTTTTGTTTTATTTTCTGCTAACACCATCTATGTCTATTTAGGTATGTATATTTTGTGTAGGCCAATCTTCCTGTGTAGCTGATAGACGTTATATATCAATCAATTTTTATACATGTTAGAGTTTTGCTACCGCATCGTAACTATCAAGCGTTATATCAAGTTGTGATGTCTAATCACATTTTAGCATATAGTTTGTATTATATATGCATAATTCTTGTTTATGTACCTACTTTCAACTTGTAAAATTTGTGTCCTTCCGTGATTGCATTTGCGTTCAAGTTGCATTCAATATTTTGATTTAAATTCTACGGCTCAATAAGTAAACAAGTCCGGGGTAATATTATTATTACGTCGTTGCACATTTCCCCTCACACAAAAGTCACTGTGTATCTGCCTTGCATTAATTGTTATTTTACATGTGGTACTATACACACATTTTTTAAAAGTTTTATGATGGTGGAAATGGCGATATTATATTTGAAAGGCTTACCGTGTAACTTACAGCTTTGTCAATTGTGTAATTCTATTTTCGCATCCAAAAAACTATTTATTTAATAGGGATATATCTTATATTTATTCTGAAATTAAAGAAAATTGTGATTATATGTAAATAGAAAGGCGAAACGCAAATAACACAATATTGTCTTTTGTGATATATGCGACTAGGATTCCTAGAAAATTTTAAATGGTAAATCTTTTATTGGAAGGTTAACTGTACTATACAACAAGCGGTGTAGTAAAACTGAAATGAATCTTGTACAAGGGTGAACGTGAACTGACAAATAACTGTGGATTCCTAAAGTAAACGTTAAAAACACACACTTATTGCCATTACGTATGATACCTACGCATTATAACCGTAATGAAGATACTGTGCCTTAAAGCATTGTGTTACAACAGAATAGATCACTTGAATGTTGAAAGGTTTTGTCATTGAATTTGGTCCATTCCACTCCGTAAGTTAACTAATTATTAAGTTTTTGTAATTATTTGTTAAATGTAAAATACCTGCACGTTGGCATAAATGTAAAATCCACACACGGCTTGTTGATATCTGTGTAGCTAGCAATAGCAAACTCATAGAGGAAACTAGTGATAGATGATAGGCGACGAGCGCTTTTAAAATACTGATTTTTACCATGTCCGTTTACGCGAGAAAAGACTATAAAATACATTTTATTTATAGATTAATAATTACATACAAGTTACTATTTTATATAAAAATCTGTTCGGAAAACTATTTTTCCCCAGAGTTTATAATAGGACAGGACAGTGCGGTACATTGTTCCTTTCCGTATAAACAATAGGAAAAACTATTTTTCTGCCGAAGGGTAAAATGTTTACAAATATCTCTGATGATGATGAATGATGAACCTTTTGTATTGCTGTAGAGCGGTATTTAACTGTAAAGGAAGATGCTATTATGTTGTACCAGCACTCACATAAAAGGAGTATAAATTACATCAAACGTAAAATAAAAACTAATATAACTTTAGTGCGAGCTTCACTGTCACAAAGGAAAGGAAAATTGATTTGACAAAAAATGACCGGCGTCTATTCCACGGAGCATTCAGCGTCTACACAGTTTTGCAAAATATTAACATAAACAACCAGTACGAAATTACATGAGTGATATTAATATAATGAAAATGATCGCAGTTTATTTCACTCCGTCTCTGCATGATACCCGCATGGAAGACAAACCGTCGACTCCTGGTGGAAGCACATTACGAAAAAAATCCACTCACCAATCGGTCCACAAGTTGAATGCATGTGTACTATTTTTAGATTTTTAGTCTTTGTGTGAGTTGTGGATTGTCAGAGATATGTAGGTATAAAAATATCAATGTACTCATGAAAGC
>JAHZNE010002441.1:0-17972 GCA_027744055.1 Callyntrura sp. NNG-2020
ATCATCATCATGTTTTAAAGCGGCATGTCTGCTGCTTGTGTTGCTTCTGTGAATCGACGGGACGGGACACAATAATGACGGAGAGCTGCTGTGTGATGCCAATGCCACAACAACAGGATATATTGTAAGGAAAATGAGAGAGAGTGACAAAAACGCTGAAAAATTGGTAGTTTTTCGTAAGCGATCTTGATGTATGTTTCGTTTGGAAAAATATACAAAATGAGTAAAATCAGGAGAATAATGACGAGGATGATAATATATGCACAAACAAGATAGAGACAACCGATACGAAAGATTTAAGTAGGTAGGTAGGTATGTATGATGATGATCTGTCTATCTTTGTGTGTACTTGCCCCAATGAAGAGAGTGATAGTGATACATTGTAATGTTTGGGGAACGTGTGATGATGCTCTGCTAAGATGATACCTCTAATAAAACCGCACATACAAAAATCTAATTTTCATTTCGCTCCCAAAAATGCCAGATACACAGACGAGTAGAAAGAAGGAAATGTAGAAGAACGCTTGCTGCTAAAGAGAGTGTGAGTGTGTGTACATAGGTAATAGTAGGAGTTGTGTACTTTTGATGATTGTAAATTACCTTTCCTTAAAAACAAAAATGCCCATGATCATGAATCACACCATGGTTAATATTCCATTCCTCCTCATCTCAAAATGAGCAGCGAGTCAAGTAGTGTATAATATGTTCTTTTGAGAGAAGTTCCAACAAAATTCAATCTTTAAGTCGTATACACTCTTAAATTGTGTACACACGAATACATACAACAGGAATACGTGTGTGTAAGACGGATGATGATGATGATGATGATGTTGTTCTTGTTGATTTGGTCGGTGGATTGTGCGCCATTACTCTCTGACTAAAAAGTATTTTTATTGACGAGGAGGATTTTTCGTAGGAATCGTCATTATCATCATCATCATCGTATCATCATCGTGTACACTCCACCACCACCTCCACCATAACAAACAGAACACACACACACACGCAACAAACAAACGCGGCGGCGTATTTTTTTTTCGCTCTCGTCAATATCATCATCACTATCCTCGTTAATATTATCAGACCAACCAACAACAACTAACACAACAACGTCGCATTCAACAAATCTCTTGCACACACAACAGATATATACATACACACTCATACATCCTTTCCATAATAATATTCTTTCTGGTGATGCCATTCACCAATTTAAGTGAAGTGTGTGTGTGTGTGTAACGTGTGCATATGCACAAGGATGAAGCGCTTTTGAGCTCACATCCACATCTCTCACGTACATGTTGTTGTTGTTTTATCGTTATGTAGTAGAAGGTAACATAGATTCATAATAAGATGTATTGAAAGGAATATTATGGTCGGAGTTCTTATTCTTTTTGCCTGAGACGGAGGGTTGAGATTGAACAAAAGATGTTTGTGTACGCCTAAAACGTGTACGTAGTACGGACATAAGATCAGCGTTCAATTACCATTATATTATTATTATTTTTTACCATTGTCTCGTCTCTCGTCTCGTCTGTGGGCATCTATAATAGTAAAAAGCAAGTGTAAAGCCCCCTTATATTGAAGTATTTGGGAGCGCATCGTTTTATAAGATAATTTTATGTCAATTACATGTAGAAAGTCAAATGTAAGGTGTCTAATTAAATGTCTAACATTGTTAAAACAACAAAAGGACAGGGCATTTGGAGTAAAATCATTGCATAACTTGATACTATTTCTGAAGTTGTCCGCCGGTTAAACATTGTTGAAAAATTGATTCTGCTGCTTTAATTTAACAGGTGTAAAGTTTGCTGGTTTTTGCATTAGAGGAAGTTAATGAGAATGTTCACTTCTATGAACCATCAATTTCAACATATATATTAGTATTTATTCCTCTGCATTTAAAGATATTTTTTTTAATCAAAGGTATCCTGATCCCTAATAACAGAAGCATATACAGTGACAGTTGCAAATTTATTGACGTTACGGATAAGCGTAATCGAACAACTAGGGATGCCCTATCCACGGGCCAATTCCCTAGTTCTGTACTAACCGTCGACAACGATTAAATATACACACACGGGTACAATTATGACGAGATACTCCTATACTCCTACAATATGCAACTGCGAAGCATGTCAATGTAGTAATTTCCCAGACTTCTCGATCTCTCTCTCTCTTCTCCGCCACTGCATCACTACTAGAGGTTAAGGTATTTTGTGGTGGTGGATTGGATGGATACACTCATATTCAACGAATAAAGCGAAATTAAGTTTGTGGCTCTTTTAGTGGATCTCAATCTCGCTCATGCATTTCGTGGGTCTCACTCCGACTTGGTAACTAACTGAGATATCCCACATATGCTTTCAGAACAGAAAGGAAACTATCTTGGAGCAAGAGAGGGAAGGCAGCTACACACACCGCACATACTAAAGATGATATCACGTTACTATTTTGTCCGCCTCGAAAAATGTGTATCGAGCATAATCGTGTAGCATGGATACCAAGCAAAGAGACACGAAAAAGAGACCAAAGATCTATATAGCATTTATATATAGGCAACCACCAGGTAAATGCAAAAGTACAAAAATAAAACAGCCGCCTTTTAGAAGATTTGTGAGAAGTAGCGAAATACAAGCCGATTTACTGATCAAAGCCTGATGCGATGAGTAAGATACAAATAACCGGTAAAAATAAATTGTTTCTACATAACATTCTGACATTTGATACCAAATATTGTTACAAATAGCAAAATCCCAAAAATTTGGGGCAACGTGAGAACAGCATAAATACCGTTTAATCAGCGTTGATAACAGTCATATAGCAACAAAATCATCAGCAAAAGTCAAATTTTTGAAGCTATTTTGTTAAAATTGCAAGAACCGCATAATGACACTGACCGAATGCTGTACATCAATGTCCTTGTGCACCCCGCACACATTAGAAGTGTTCTGTCACTTGTCTCAACAAAATGTGAGTCACAACGGTCAATTTATAAATAAAATTAGGGATAAAAATGTAAAAATAAAAGCTCACAACTCCCAACCTTTAGGAGTACCACTCATAATATAATTTACCGAGTTGATTTTTCTGTCACTTCTCCACTGGACAGACACTGTCTCGAGAGCTCTCGTTTCTATAAAGTAGCCTCTTGTATTACCACCAGTGCACCAAATCTCATCGTATTACTGTGTGGCATAGTTTAAAAGCATAAAAGTCCATGCAGATACATGAAAAGCCCCAACTTTCCACAGGATTGGCTCTTTCAGCTTATTACGTAGTCGTCGTAAACTGCGCGGAAGTATACGAGCGATGATTTCACACGAACCAACCTCGAAGACCTCATAATCTGCGTACACCACCACACAGTGCACACACAACACACACAGGGAGAGAGAGAGAGAATTGAAGCAGCCACGTTAAAATGCATACTTCAGCTGAAAATACACAGAAATGTATTCTTTTTTACTTTAACGTCTTCTCCGAGCCAACCTTAACGTACGTGTACAAAAATATAGCAGCCAAGTGCATAAAGGCGCATAAAAATGGATTGAAGAGACGTATCCCCTATAATATTTGTACAACACAGTACAAATTCACTTATCGTGTTCCTTTTGCTCCTGCTACTGCGCTACAACTTGAATCAAAGAGACGAGGAGAGAGAGAGAGAGAGGAAAAAAGCGTGAAAAAGATGACGACCAACGATGATGATGATGGTGTTTCAATGCTTCTCTCTGTAAAATGCTGTCTCTTCTGCATATCATCTAATATTTGCCTTGTGTACACTCATATAGAGACATGGTATAACCAAAGAGTGTTGTATAACCAGTAATTTTTTTTAACGTTGCATTGACCGTGTAGGCAAATACGAGCGAGTACAATAATTTAAGAGTGTATATTATTATAGATACGAGAGAGTATGTATATATTATACGCGACAAAATTATATTTATTTATACACAGAGGGATTCGTATACAAGCTATTGTTGAGGATAGGACGACGACGACGACGACGACGGCGATACGGAGGAAACTCCATTAGTAGTACAAGTAAGGTTATACCAAAAGTAGGGATAATGCTTTTGTGTACTTCAAACTTTGAGAGAGACAAGACGAGGACGAAATAATAATCATAATATACGCTGTGTTCACTCGTTTTTGACTCCATTCTGCAATTCTCGTAAATATATTTTTATATCTACTTCACACTAAAACGAAAAAGTCCCCCTTCTCTCTCGCTAGCCGTTCTTGTTGTATATTTTCGTTCGCTTTTTGGCATCGCTTTATAATATCATCTTAAAATATAACAAGAAGCGAATAATAAAAAGTATAATATACAGACAGTGAGAGAGAGAGAGAGAGAGAGGGACATACATACATTCAACTACAACCTACAACAACAACTACTACTACTGCTGCTACTACTACTACTCTCTCATTCTTCTCTAGAATACATATACAAATAAAATCAAATAAAAAATTAAAATATTCCAAATAGTAATATTTCTTTCTCTTTCCACACATCCACACACTTTTTCTAATTGTCTTCTGTTTAAAGGAGACGGAAGAAAAGTAAACATGATTTAACTAAATAGAGAAAAATAAGCATATTAAAATCCATAAAAATATTAATAATATTATGCGTGAGTATATACGGGAAAGTGAATACACTACCAAGTAAGTAGAATGGATGGACTACGGCAAAAGGAGAGACGACGACGATCACTACTACTGCTACACAGTGTGTGTTGTTGTGTGGAGCACCATCATCATCATCATCATAAACTATTGTGTAGTGAGTGCTAAAACAATATTTAAAATGAAGAATAAATGAGGATAAAATAATTAAATATTAGTAATTATTATTAATATTCAATATTCCTCGACAAGAAGAAGTGGTTTTTGGTGTTGAGTGGATTTGTGGGTGGTGGTGGTGGTGGTGAAGATAAAAAGGTCAAATGTAACGTAAATATATACATATATTTTATGCTTTTGTTTATCGTCCCTGCACTTGTTGTATAACTTGAGGGGGATAGCGCCGTAGTAGCAAACGTATTAATAAAAGGGTTTGCACGAACGTTTCAACTCAACGTTTTAGAAACGACAAAAGGGATGTTTTTATAATTATTGGACACGGTTTGTGTATTTAAGCGAGCGTCGTGCAAAGAGACTCTTTCATTCTTCACCACGGTGTAGTGTGTGACTAGTGGGAAATATTTGTGTTGTTTCGTCGTGTGAAACAGTGGCCAGTAATAAAAACATCGTATTTTTTCGTCGTATAATTTTGTTTGTAAATAGTTTGCGATGAAAAATATTATTATTGTGGCGTGAGTCTCAAGGTGGAGTGAAGTTTTGCCAAGTGGGGTGAACAAAACTGTAGACTTTGGAGTGTTTTTCTGTAATAACGTGGATGAACCTGCAACGGTGCCGCCGCTGGAATGAGTCAATGTGCGTCTGATGATGGAATTTTTAAAAATACAAAAAAAATGAGAAATAAAACAAGCATTTTAAATTATTAGCGTTTGGTACATACATAGGGTTTTGTAATATTAATTATTATTAGTAATAGTTGCATGTACACGGCATGAAAATATGATGCAGGTATGATTTCCGATTGCATCAGGTGGATTACCTGAAACATAATTTGGTAATTTTTTCGTTAGGCGTCGCAGAACTTGCAAAAAACTTGTGTAATTTGTAGCAACGGCTGCCGCTATATTTAGGGTTTTGGAGGGTGCTGATAAGCCCGCTAATTTATTGGTGGAGGCTGTGGCTGGGGGAAATAGTGAATTTCGAGGGTATTGTTCAATTAACGCAGTCTGACATTGGAAAACGTGTTTTTATGACAGGGCGCGGGACACCTGATACCTGCTTATACATAGTGCATGCATACCTACCGGAACACGTTGGCATGTTTTCGTTTTTTGAAGACGTAAAATCGACGACTATTGCTGATGCAGCGGTGGGGGTCCAATTATGTTCACTATCGACTCGACTGACGACCGACTCTGACTTTTTAGTAGTTTAGAAAAGACGATTTGAAAGTTCTGTAGCAGAATTGACGAAGTTTAATTTCAACTGTAACATTTAACGACAAAGCTTATCTATTCGTAAGTTTCCTCCGGAATTATAAGGTTGTAATTTACTGGACTCGAACAAAAGTGCTATATATGGTAAATGAAACTCGATGGAGTTTAATTTCGGAAGGGTGGAAAAAGTAAGACTAATGATTCATCTTTAGTTTTAATTTTAATTCATAATTAGGCGAGTTTGTTAAAGCATTCTAACTTTTAAAGAGAATGATAAAAATGATATTTTTAACTTGTACCTACGAAAGATTAGGAATTCTAGAAGAGAGTTATCTAGGTAATTTTTAATGATTAAAGAGTGACGTCATTTCAGGCAAATTTGACGAAAAACAGAGTAAGAGTAACTGTATGGAAAAATGAAGTGATCTACGATCGCTTTTTAATAGTTTCAACTCAATGTAAAGTTGATTGCATACAAGTTTACGAAATTCCATAAAATTTTCTCCGATTTCAATAAACGATAATCTTGCTAAAACACAAAATAACTAAAACATTTATTGTTGTTTAATTCATTGGTCATTTTCCCTCCTTGATCAGTATTAGTAATTTTAAGGGTGACCGTGACCGCGGTTCATTAGGAAATAGGACCAATTAGGGCAAAGTGCAAATGTTAAATTGCATTGAATGTGAATTAGGTTATTCACAAGGTGAATTATCCTCTTTTCATGGTTAGCGCATTCTGAAAGTTAGCAGGAAGCTCTTAAATGCTTCAAAAATTGTACTACTCTACCGGTGACTGGAAATGGAGGGAAAAGTTGTATGTTTCGCTGGAGCATTCTGGAGTAGAACTTTAACTACCATCGAATATTATCTATTATTATTATCATTAAAACTGACTTTGCATCAAACTAAGTATCAGTAATTTTAAATAAATCGTTAATTTTTTAAAAACTGATCATTGAGGGGCAGCACTATAGTCAGCTGTTGACTTATTTCGTAGTGCTAATTACATTAGACCTAGAGAGACTCGACACATGTAGATCGTGTGACTACTAATAGCTTTGAAAGTTGAGATTGTCAGTCAGTTGCTGAGTTGGTAGGTTGTGTGGTAATGTTCCATTATTTAATTGTCGAATTCGAAATAATATTTAAAACTAAATGCTATCATAAATTAAGCAGTTATTAGTGTTGGTTACTTATGTTGTTACATAGATCTGGTCTGATATGTCTCTGGTGTTTGTTCATGTCATCTTATAATTGAGTACAGTTGTCAAATTGAAATTGAAAGCATCACTTTCATGCTATTAAATCTTTATGATGGAGTAGACACTGATGATACACAGACAGGTGTAGGTCATAGGTGACTAATGTTTAATAATACTATTATTGTTAGTTTGTTAGGTACAATTAACATTGTATTCACAAGTTGACTTGACGTATATATTGAATTACCATTGCGTTATGCCATGTACTGCTGAATTGACGCATCTTACCGATTTCCTTAAGTGTACAGTTTAACGATCCCATTTTAATGGTTTGCTAATTGGTTGGAGAGGTCTGGGTGTGTTACGTATTCCTATCACTAAATCAGTAAGTGCGGTGCGATGGCAATGACATTTGACAAGTTGCAAAGTAACAGTAATGAGATTTTTCGGATTTAGGCTGTGGGGAGCCGTTTTATAGGCTAATCAATCGGCATGTGTTAGCATGTTTAGCTAGTCATTAAAAACACCACTAAACAACTGTAGGCAGTGCCGTCGTTAATATACCGTAAACGTCAAGTTTTAATAGTAAAATATTTCTCATTCATCGTTATTATTTATCTTTTTATCGTTACAGCCCTGGGAGGGAGAAGACAATATGTCTAACATGGGAAGCCACTCGATAAACCAAGCTCCTCATCCATCCGCAGGCGTTGGAATGATGAACTCTCAGCAGTCTCATATGAATACAGCAGCTCAATCCCAAACCGCTAACGGAACTTTAAAAAAGGATTTGCTAGATTCCAACATGGCTGATAATACGTTGCAGTCCCCGAAGGGTATGCATTTAACTATATCAAGTAAAAGGAATGAATTATAATGAATTTGTCCAATGTTTCTAAACTTCATTTATTTTTGCTTTGGGCTTACAGGGTCGGCTACTCCTAACGAAGACGGTTTCCGTGATGAACCGTATGTCGAACCCATTAATGGTGTGGTGCAACCCGCGTTTAAGCCCACTCCCGACAGACCTGGACGAATGACCAATCAGTTAAGATATCTTCAAACGGTGGTAGTTAAGGCAGTATGGAAGCATCAATTTGCGTGGCCTTTCCAGGACCCTGTAGACGCTGTAAAGTTAAAACTTCCTGTAAGTGTTGCTAGTGATCACAACTTTAAACATGCTTACATTAACCAAGAATATTATGTTAAATTAACCATACATTTTGCTTTTTTTGTTAATCGCGACATTCAGGATTATCATAAAATCATTAAGCGACCGATGGATTTAGGCACTGTTAAGAAACGTCTAGAAAATAACTATTACTGGAGCGCTAAAGAATGTTTGAACGATTTCAAAACCATGTTTACGAACTGCTATGTGTACAACAAACCAGGCGAGGATGTAGTTTTAATGGCGAAAACGCTGGAAAAAATATTTCTCACAAAGGTTGCTGAAATGCCAAAGGATGAAATGGAAATGGAAACCCCTCCTAAGAAAGGTAGGGGCATAATATTTGCATGTTGCCATGTGTATGTGCACCACATGACAGTTAATCTGTCAGGAGTCAGGCACGTAAATTGGACAAATGGCAGTTATGTGTACGTGTATTCTAAATAACGGCATGCTTATTTATTCCATAACAGTTGGGGGTAACAAGAGAAGAGGTCCTCCCGGAACTGGACCAAAAACTGGCCCTAAAACAAGGATATCCTCTGTGACCTCAACACAATCGCCACTCCCTGCAGCTTCTACAACGACGACGGTGCCCCCTGTAACTCCGAGTATCACCGGTGTTCCTCCTCCCGTACAGAAACTTGGGTATGGAATGCAGTCTCAGCATCCAACCTCTACCGCCATGGCTCCGGAACCGTCACCAGTAATGCAAAGCAATATTCACAGCATAGTGCCCACTCCGGCTCCTCCGCCACCGGTTGTACATCCGAAAGTTGTACCGCCGGCACCTATTCCACCTCCATACGTATCTCAAAATCAAATCCACAGTATGGATCAAAGTGCCGCAGCTCTGTACGGTGGTCCTCCGGGCGGCAGCTCGGTTCTGGTGCCGGGCGCCGTAATGCCTCCAGCACAACCTGCTAAAACGAAAAAGGGTGTGAAAAGAAAAGCGGACACGACAACACCATCTGGAAACTCGTATATGGACTCTGGTCATCATGCATCCTCCGAAGCTGGAAAGATCTCGACGAGACGAGAGTCTGGAAGACAAATTAAAAAGCCTAACAAAGACTTAGACCTTGTCCCCCATAATCAACCTATAATCAATAAACCAAAGGAAAAACTGAAGGACTCGCTAAAGGCGTGTAACGAAGATGTTTTCGAAATGAGGTACGCCAAAATCCCCGATGATCCCCCAGACAAATCCGGTTCCGACTCAGATGATGGATCGGCTAACAGTGAAAGTGAAGGGGAATCTGGCGGAGAAACAGATGATTCAGAGGCAGAGAGAGCGAAGAAGCTACAGACTCTCTCAGAACAGCTGAAAAACATGCAGGATCAAATGAGACTGTTGATGGAACAAAGCGCGACTAAAAAGGCGACTAAGAAACCTAAAGAAGGAAAGAAGAAGCATCGTGGAATGAAAGAAGAAATGGGCATGCCTGCCAGCACATTTAATCCCCAGGGAGCCACTAGTTCCATGGGTCCACAAATCACTGTTACGCCGAAGCCGGCAAAGGGCTCCAAGAAGGCCGCAGCTGCAGCAGCTGCCGCGGCGGCAGGTGGCCCCCCTCCAGGAAAGAAACAGAAGACTGGATCACGGGCCAATAAGAAAAAGCAGGCCAACGCTATTGGCGGTGCTCAGCCTGGCGCTGGTATGGCTTTTTCATGCAAATTTTGTTTGTGTACTTGATTTAATTCTACATCAGCATATTTTTTGTCTTCCTGAATGCATATGCAGGACCCAGTGGCTTCGAATCGGAAGAGGAGGATAACGCGAAGCCCATGTCGTATGATGAAAAACGACAACTTTCACTGGATATCAATAAACTGCCGGGTGACAAATTGGGACGAGTCGTGCACATAATTCAGTCGCGTGAACCTTCCCTAAGGGATTCTAATCCTGATGAAATCGAAATCGACTTTGAAACTCTGAAACCCTCCACACTCCGTGAGCTGGAAACTTACGTCGCGTCTTGCCTTAGAAAAAAACCTCGTAAACCCTACGGTAAGTGTGTCTATGATATCTTGCTAGGTTTCATTTTCGAAATGAAATGGTTTGCATAGCAAGTTATACATATCAAATTAATTAATTGCTATTACAGTGAAGAAAACCCCTGCTGCCAAGAAAGATGAACAAATGGAGAAGAAGCAAGAGCTAGAGAAACGACTACAGGACGTGACAGGGGCATTGGGAAACACAAAGAAAACAAAAAAAGGTGACAATAATCAACAATTCGATTTTCATTTGAATTCTTTCATAGTTAGCCTTCTGCCACTATGACGTGATTTACTTAACTTTTGTTGTCTTGGCCCTGACAGGTGACGGCCCAAAAAATGAAGGTGGCGGCGAAAGACTTTCTGCCTCCTCTTCATCATCCTCCGATTCGGATTCTTCTAGTTCTTCAACTTCGTCGTCCTCGTCGGACTCCTCAGATTCGGAAGCAGGTTAAATTCTTAAGCTTACAAAAATCCACACTACTACTACTTCTACTTGTTCCATCAAAAACGTTATATTTCTCCATCAATCTCATCATCATAAAACACAAAAAAAAAATTCGTCATCTTCATCATTCATCTTTATTGTCAATCGAATCGTCCTCTAGGCCACTTTTTCTCTTTTTTTTACAAAAGAATTCCTGATGATCCTCTTTCTGAAGAAATAGAAACTAAATATTTGTGAGACCAGACCAAAATTAAACAAAAATCGGTCGTTAATTTAAACAAATAAGACTGTCTAGAGTTTTATAATTTTTGTATCATCACCTTATGAAAAACAACGCTTACTTTTCTTTTTTAAGTCAATAAGAGGACCTCGTTGCAAAACTGCCATGTTTTGCCCATCGATTATTTACCCAGAGACTGAATAATTGACAGTTTATTTTGGTCGTGACGATAAAACTACTGCCATTTTACACTGAATTGTTTTTGCCAGTGCTATCTATATATTTCTTTCTTAACATCTTGGACTTGGACCATTCCCTATCTGCACGTTTAATTGTATTGGTCTGGTCTCCGTCAAAAAAATCATTTTTTTGGATGATGATGCCTGTTGAAAAAGTAGGATTTGTTCACACACACTCGGTGTAATTAATATTTTACATACAAAAAAAAACTCGGTTAATCTCATTCGTCATCATTCATTAGGATCATTGATAGCCTAGAGTGCAGAATGTGGTGTTCTTCATAATCATATAATATACTATATTATATATTGTCATACACTTAATATGCACATGGACGTCTTGGTTGGTTTCACCCATCCAAAACATATGTTCAGGTGTATTTTTTGATTGATTATATAAGTTGTAAGAAGAGTACTCTCAATAACAGTATAATTTATTTAAAACAACAAAGATACATAATTAAATTACCTTCTTGTAATACACACACAATAATTGTTCATCATTTATACTGGTTAAATTGTTGTGTAGGTACCTTTAGCTACTACTACTGAGCCGATTTTGTGCCTGCCTATTATTATTTATTTATTGATGATTCGTGTTATTTGTTAATTATTTGCCCAGCTGGAAAGTTTATAGAGGTATTGTTATTTTCAGCTGCTGCGTCTGTAGTTTATTTCTGTTATTTAGCAGTATCTCTCTGCTTGATTTTTTTTACAATGTAGTAGCTTTTTAAAAAAAATATGACAAGAACATGCTTGTTCGAGAAAGGGCCACCTTAAGTTTTAAGGAGTAAAACTGCTGTTTGCGTTTTGCATGTATTGCTATAATTTTGTATGTAGCTGTAAATGTTAAACCGACAGGTTTTTAAATCTTTGACGGTTACTTCGACTGCTTCTCCAAACGACATGGAAAAGGTATATATATATGTACAGTTTTAAATCAACAATTGTAGGCCACTACTTCTACCCGGGAAACTACAAAAAGTTAACAAAAACTTATAATAGATACCGGTTGTATTGATACTTAAATTTAGCAATGACACAATGTGCAATTAGATGGAGTCGATAGTTAAGTAAACGTAACGAAGCAAGACTTATGGAATGTGCTCGAGTTGTCCTTGAAACTCGGCACATCCAGGAAAAAAGAGCCGTAAAAATCAGTGCCACGAAAGGAACGGAGTTGAGGTAGGATGATGATGATATAAATCGACTGATTAGAAATATTATGAAGGGAGGAAAGCGGAAAATCATGGCTGCCTTTTTAGTCGCAGGAGTACTAGCTGACCAAAAACTCGGAAGGAAAATTAAAATTGATACTGGCTACTTGTATAAAAAAAGGGGTTCATATAAAGTAGTTTGCATAAAATTACTTCACTCTGTAGTTGTATAGTAATGTAATGTTAATGAGACGAACCATTTTTGTAGTTTGTAAAAATGCTGCTTCTCATGAAGACACACATTGCACTCGAGGCCTGGATTTGTTCCTCAGCGACAAAAAAAAAATGGAAAAAATCTTTAGAATTTTAAACTTTTTACGATAGAAACGAACTGCGACAATTTACTACTTTTTAATACTACGGCAGTGGTGCATTTTTAAGAAAAAGAAAAGGAAACTAATTGTTAGGGAATTATTAATATATACGACGAGACAAAGACAGGATGTTTTATAGAGCGTTTTTAAAAAAACAGTTACGACATTCCCGGTAAATATTTGATAGGAAAGGACTATAGTAATTTTTAAACGGTAGATTTTAACGGTAGGGGCGATGATCAGTAGGGACTCCTTTTCTTTCAAATCAAAAATCAATTTGTGTTCTTTTTGACTAATGGATATATATGCAGGTGCGTGTGTTAATTTTTTGTAATGCGAGGAGTTGCATATTATAGGTAGGTACATACATACATTTTACCAGAGTATAATAGTTGGCGATATAGCGTATTCATATATACCAGTTGTTATATGGTCTCTGTACAAAAATCCTTGTTATTTCTTGCCATTTACCTTGTTGCAATTTTTATGCAAAGTTTGTTGAATAAAATGAAAAGATTGCATGTATCCAGATTCAGGTACGGACGGTGACAACATAATAATGACACAGACACTCACTCATTCATTGCATTCAGTTAGAATACGTAAAACTAGACTTTTAAAATAGTTAATGTTACAAATACTGAGAATATTATTGTTCACTCAACCAACAGAGAGATACAAATACAAAGAGAGAGGGAGAGAGAAAGGGAATTTGTTACTGTTGTTGTGTATAAAACATTTTTGTCACTATTGAACCCTTTTGAATATAATAATTATTGTTGTTGATTGTTAGATGTCTCTTGTTATTGTCTTTTTATTATTGTTGATTTTTTCCACTGTTGAGCTGTTTTTCATATTATTATTATTATTATTATTATTATTTTATTACATGATCTTTTAGAATGCTAGTTTATTTATGTCCAGTAGTTAAAATATCTTCGGGACTGAAATTTTATATGTGTAGTTGGCTGTTTATAGCAAATTAGGTGGATGGATGGTAATTACAGGTAGAAAGCAAGATATATAGATAATGTGCAAAAGAAACACTGGACAGACGAAAGGATAAGTTGTATAAAATGTCCTTAGAAATGTTTATTATTGTTGTCATGAATTCCTGTTATCTCAACTAGTGTGGTAATTCCTACTGTGGTTAATAGTTAAATACATCTAGTTTTAACAAAGTTTACTTTTAACTGTAAATATATACAACTGCAAAATTTGTACCAAATACTGTACAGGCCTATAAAAAATGATGATGATAGTATATTATTATTATGACTACCTATATACAATTCAATATTGAGCTGTAGGATAAGCTTTACTCAAGTTTACTTTTATGTAGTGTATATGTTTTTTTGTTTTTAAAAGAAGATTTTAAAACGTTTTCCTCCTCTCTGTTTATACACACTTTTTATTTGTTGCCTTGTTGATGTAATTTTTACACTTTTCAGTTAAAGTTAAGTATGGAGGGAGTGAGAAGGATAAGAGAAAAAAAAGAAAGATGAACAATTGTTGTTATAGTTAACTATAAACGGAACAATGATACGTAATGATAATGTGTTGTTGATGGTCAAAATGAAAAATTACAATATATTATAGTAATAATAATTCTATGATAATTATTATAATTATAAAGAAAAGAAAAAGATTAATAATTTTAAATGGAATATGACTCTTCTTTTAACTTACCAAAAAAAAGCGTTTGGCGTTTTTTGACAGCGTAAATTATTTGGTTATTGTCGGGAAACATCACATTCTGCACTCTTTGTCGGGCAATTTAAATCGGGCTATGCAAATAATTAAGTTGTGTAGGGTGTTGTAAATGGTATTTATATATATCGGGTATTATGCTATTGTATTGGTGGTGGTTGGTCTTCTTCGTTTCGTTTTCCCAAACTTTTATCCTTTTTAAAGAGCTTGTTTGTCATCTTGTTTTTTGTTGGTTCCTTTTCACTTTGTTTTTAGGCGAATCCTCGAAGAAAGGAAACCGTAAATCTCCAAACAAGGTAAAGGCTTTTGAGAAAAAGCAGAACTCTACGATATCCACTTTGTAGGACCACTTACATGTTTCCCCCTCTCGAAAACAAACACCCAAAAAAGAAATTGCGTTTTGTAGGTCGTGTCATCTGTAAGTGGTGGTGATCCTTCCGGAGGAGCCACAGCCCCCCAAACGTTAGCACCAGGTCCCCCTCCGCTTATCGCGGGGGTGGTAGCTCCACCTTCCACCACTGCTGCTGCTGCTGCTATGCCCTTGAATAATGGATCAGTTGGGGGCCAATTGCCCATTTCCTCAGCTGCTGTTGCTACCAGTAATCAAATGCCCACTAGAGGAGCCCCTCCTCCGCAACCAACAAATCAATTCCCAAGTGTGAATAGCAACAATGCTACGGCTCCCCCTACGCTCCCACCAGCAACCCACGCCACGTCAGACAACTCATTTAATGCTGGGGGTCCAGAAGGTAAAATATTGACTGAAATGTCATACCATCGGCATTTTTTGAAATTCTTTCTCTCTGATTCTTGTTACCTTAACACTACACTTATTTTTAACGTGTTGAAAAATAACATACACTAGAAAAACCTTGTTGCATGCATGCTCTCTCAATATCACGATCATATATATTTTTTAAATTTGTCCCGTCGTCATGTGTCCCTTGTCATCAGCTAAATAATTGTGATAACTGTCATTTTTTGTGTTTAATTTTGTTGTTGTTGTTGTTGTTCTCATCTTGTGTCCTTTTGTCTTCTTCGTTTTTTACATGTGTCCCTGTCTCTCTTTCTCTCAGGTGGAATGTTAGGCAGTCATGCTGCTCCTGTTAACAATGTTGCATTTAATAGCCACCACCTCCAACAACAACACGCGCACGTTACTGCTACTTCCGTAATTCCTCCTCCACCTTCATCCAGTTCTAGTAGTAGTAACAGTAGCACGAGTAGTTTGATCCTTCCTTCTAGTAATAGCACTATTACTACCACTACTTCGTCCATGGCCCATCACCACCTCCAGATGCACCATCACAACCAACACTATCCTCCTCACCACCAGTTTCCATCACAACCACCTCCTCACTCTCTCCACCACCACCAGCAGGGAATGCCAATGATGCACCACCATATAAATAATAATGTGTCGAACGCGTCCTCCTTAAACCTCTCCCTGTCCAGTAGTCAGGAGTCCCTTCATGACGACAATGGTCACGGTAAGAGAAAAAAAACATCACAAAGTCTCGCAATTGAGCGACGCAGTCCAAAACTAAAAAAAAATGTACAAAAGGGGAAATGACGACGTACACAGGTGGTGCAGCTGTATGCAAAGAAGTTGTGCATATAGAAGCAACGGTTGCATACAAATAATATTGTCCATTGTTGTCCGTCGTATATTTTTGCATGTAGTTTCTTTTTTACCTAACTACAGTTGTAAAACGTTGCATATTGAATGTTCGTAACCTTGTGAAATAAAGGAGCATGTTTGCATGTGTGTTGTCAGTTGTCATGAGAATATTAACATGTAGCGTAGCATTATATATATTAGAAGCATGTAAATAAAATAATACTCGTACTAATTACAGTAAATTTTGCACGTAAATGCACGAATAAGAGTAATTGAAAAGGATGTTTTCAATACCGGCAAGATTTAAAAATATACTTTTTGGTCTAACAGCTTTCCCCGCTTCAAAGCCGAACTCGACGATGGAACATTTTGATGTGAAGGATGTCAATGCGGTGAGTCTTGCAGCAAATACATGGAGTAAATAGAAAGTATTTAGAGAATTGCTTAATTTATTTTTCTGTGTGTAATTACAGTCTCGCGGAGGTCCGGCTGGCCAACAAGGTAACAATGCCTCTTTGAAATCTTCAGCCTGGACAAGTTTAGCGCAACAACAACAGCAACAGCAACAACAAGCACCACCTCAGCAACCACCATTACAACAACAAAATACAGGAGGAAATGTAATGGGTGGTAATGCAGCTGCTGCGGCAGCGGCTGCCGCCGCCGCCGCTGCTGCCGGAGGCAATAAGGCATCATTAGACTCCTTCCAGCAGTTTAAGAAGGCAGCAAAGGAGAAAATGGACCGTCAGAAGTTACAGGCGGAAAGGGCTAAGGCGGAACGAGAAAAACAAATGCGATTTGAAAACTCTGAAATAAAAGCGGAAATAGGAACAGGTGCTGCCACTGGAGGTGGTGATGGAATAAATTTGATGGAAAGACAACGAGTAGCCAGAGGTCCTGTCAAGCAGGAGGGCAGCGTACCCAATCCGCTCCTACCAAAGTATGAATGCTTGCAAGCTTTTTTTGGCAAATTACTTTTCTCCTCATATGCCTTGTGATTTATTTTTAAAATTGCAACAATAAATTTCGTTTAATTTCGTCGCAGGGTGGAGTCGATAAAAACGAGCCCATCGTCTGGAAGCCCCGCTGACATGGAAAGGACTGAAAGGGAAAGGCAGCGTATGAGGGAACAAGAGAGGAGGCGTCGAGGAAGCCGTAAGTGGATGCTTTTGTCCATACAAGTTGTTTTGAAGCATGCTTTGTCTCGTGCATAACTAAAAATTCATTTATTTCGTTTGATTTTTCACAGAGGGCAAATCCAGTCGATATGAACCTGCAGTCGGAGCTGTTGGCTGCGTTCGAAGAAAACGTATTATAAAATTTGAGGATTAAGAAGATTTAAACTTGTTCGCTAAATCATATTAACAACCAACAATTATTATTAGTACATGGTACATTATACAGTTTATATACCTCTAAACTTAGAAAGGTTTAAGTTACTTTTCATTTTGAACCAAACCATCTAGGTTAAACAATTTCATCAATTTTTTCTCACATCCGTTTGGGTTTTAATACATTATTAGAATGAATAGAATTGTCGCACTGTCAGCTTAAATCTGTATTTTTTTGAGGTTGTTTGAGTGCACGTCGAGAGGACGTATGCATGTCTATTCGTTTTTGTATACAATGTAAACATACTACTACACACTGTTGGGGGAAAAGAACGATATTGTTATATGCTGGTATATTGCCCGTTGATTCTCGACAAAATACCTCTTCATTATAAACATTAATTTTATAATAAACTTTGTAATTCTGATTTGCTACTTGTTGCCGCTGTGTTTTGCTGCCGCGGTT
>JAHZNE010002442.1:5650-29696 GCA_027744055.1 Callyntrura sp. NNG-2020
ATCATCATCATCAGCAGCAGCAGCAGCTACAGCACCAACAACAACAACCTCCCTTTCTTCATCATCATCAGCCACCTTATCTGTACAAGAGTAATCATAGTAGCAGTGGCGGCAGCTGCAGTGGGAACGGAAGTCATATTATAATTGACGGAAACAGCAATTGTAACGGTGGTGCTGTTGAAGGGAGCAATAATAAATACTATTATTACTACAACGGTCATTATTATCCCACAAGAGGAGGGGACGAGGAGGAGAATCCGGATCAAATTTTTACAATCACTGCCACCACTTCAGGTTCAGGTACTAGTAAGCAAATAACAATGGGTCGTGTTGGGGAAGATATGTATCCCCCTGGAAGTCCTGCAAGCTTTGGTAGGCGCGGTAATAATGGGACAGGCACAGGCTTGTTTAAAAGTAAAAGTAGTTCTATCCCTGTCACGTCATCAGAAAGTCCCCAACATCAGCATAGAGGCTTTCGCGACACGTTCATTTCTAGCATGAGCCCACCTGTGCAAGTTCATTCAGCCGAGTCGAGTCCTCTGCACAGATCCGCATCTGCCGCCACGGCAAACAGTTCAGAGCGATATTCCGCGAGTGGGAATAGCAGTGGAAATAATAAACAGGAGAATAAAAAGTGGTCGTTTGGGGGACTGTTTCGGAGAAATAAAACAAAGTCGGCTGCTTCCATTGGCAGTAATAACAACTCGATTGTGGTGGAAAATGGTAGTGGTGGTGCTGGGGCAGGAGGAACCTCGTCTGCTAACAATAGCCACTGCAACTCTCCAGCGAAAGTGAATAACAATTACGGGAGTGGATCCCCGACAATAATTCCACAGAGAGGGGCTTCTGTATACTCGCCTGCACGGCCAGCGTCTTCAGTGGGTTTCGTAAGCACAGATCGAAACGTGAGTGGGCAAAGTGAGATTCATCATCAGCATCATCATCATCATCACCGTCCGCAAACGATTGTGTCGTCGAGCATCCCAAAATTTGTCAACGCCGAGAGTCAGACAAGAGCCAAAGGGAAATTATCAGAAAGTGATATATCAACATGTGATTCAGATTTCGAGCCTGAACTTCCCCATCATCACGACAATCCCCCCGAGCCTGCCCCCCAAGAGAACAAGGGTTACAAGCAGAACTTTTTGGTGCGACGTCTTTCCCGACGAAAAGAAAAGGCTGCTGCGAAAAAAGCCGCAGCAGCCCAAGCGGCAACCGTGTCTTCCCCCTCCTCTCCGAAACCAACAACGGCAGCAGTAGCATCTGGTTCCAATCATCATGGCTCTAGTAATGGTTTCCTCTCTAGTCACCAGCAAGGGAACCTTGACGCGTCCCACATGAAGAGACGAGTTGGAAGTAGTCCAGACTCGTTGAATAATTCGTCCGAGCCGTGGCCAAGTTGGGAAACAACTAAAAAACCCCAAAGTCAACTTCAAGCACTACAGCAGCAGCACCGACTCTTACAAAATTACTCGAGTAATGGAAGTCTTTCAGTGAGTCAAGACGGTTACAACAGCAATAACAATAGCTCTAATAATCACGGCAGTAAGTCATCGAGGGCAGCGGCCAAAGAGGCCGTAAAGGCACGTGCCATTGCTCGGAGAGAAAGCTTTCTTCACGACAGTTCAACCTCCGATGACGATACCGAGGAGAGATCACAACGGAGCTCTCTCCAAGGCAGCTTTTCCTCGCTCAACTCGAGAAACAGACGACAAAGGGCTTTCAACATGCAGCAAGCCCAGTTTCAACAACAGCGTCATTTGTTCCCTGCCACCTCCCAGGCGGCGGGAGGGATTTCCTGTGCTTCGCCATCTAGTCCTATGCCAGTGCCCTTAGACTACAGAAACTCCAGTGGCGCTGCAATTGTTGCGAGTGGAATGAGTCCAAATATGAATAGGAGGCTTATGATGATGGGTGCACCCGGCTCACCAAAATGGGAAGCTCGGGTCATTTACCAACAACAAGACGGAGCGACAGCCACGCCAGAGAGTAACCAGCCAGTTGTGGTTCGTCTACCGAGAAAAGAGAGAATGAGTGGCAGTGGTGGTGTAGGCGGCAGCACTCCTACCACGGTTGGTAATCCAAGCCAAATGAGCCAGAATAATGGAGATCAGAGCTTTATTATGGCAACTGAAATGATTTCAGAAGATCAGCACGTGGTAACAGCTGGTCTGAAAGTGCCATTTTTACCAGTACAAAACCAACAGCAGCAGCAGCAGCAGCAACATCACAGCAGTCAGGATCAACAGTGCTTACGTAATGGCCAGTTGATGTTTCCAGATGATCCTGTTCAATATGCTAATGTTGCTAATGGCATGCGGGGTCGAAGCTGTACCCCTTATATGGGGTATAATAATGGCGCCGGGAGTGGTGGTGCGATTTATCACGCTTCACCAACCCCGCCACCACCGCCCCCTCCACCACGAAGAGATTTCAGCAGAACCGCAAATAATTTTTATCGACCTGTTTCCTGCTCCTATTTGGATTCTTACGCTAACCAGCTTCAAATGAGCGAACAAATACAAATGCGGCAGCAGAGCCCAATGTTTTTCAATGGAAATTATATTTACGCTCCGCAGCAGCAGTATCAAGGACATCTGCAACCAGAGAACATGATGAATGGTTTTGCAAATCATTCTGCAAATCGAGGACATAATGCGGATGGAGTGGTGCCTGGAATTGCGAGATCAAGCCCACGTCATTTTGTTCATGGCGGAGGGAATAACAACCAACCGGAAGTTGATGGTGCTCGTCATCCACCATTAATTCGTTCTCCCAGCGAGCCTCCCATCATTAGAGGAGAGCAAACACGCATTTCCTCTCCCGCCAAACGCTTAATCTCCAGCCCAATGTCAAACGGCAGTAATGGGGAGAGTCACTTAATGGATGGTTCTGGTAAAAGCAGTAGCAGTCCATCAGCAGCGGGTAAAAGTGGGATCACTTCCAAACTTGGCTACCCAGTACGACGATTGCAAGAAGCGAGTAAACTTGCTGGACCCCAAACTCCAGTTCATTTGAGAGCCTCAGAGTTTTGGAGAAAGAAAGAAACTGAAGTTACTGGATCCCCGTCACCTGTTGGTGGTAATACTAGTGGCCAACAAAAGAAATATTTAAGTCGCATTCGATCAGCAGACAGTTCCCCGCTACCAGTGCCAAAAATGAGACAGTCTCCAGGAGGTGTGGTTGCCTCCAACGAAAGCATTAGCTCGCTAAGCAGTTTCTCCGAGAATGCAGCAAGTCCCGGACCCCCGAAAAATTGTTCCAGTCCAATTGTCCCTAATCCATCCAAACAGCACGCACAATCCCTCATAAAAGCCACTCCGATAAGAGCACAAATATCAAAAACTCCAAATCCACAGCAATTAACCTACGGGAATAATAAAGATAGGGAGAACAACAACACGCAACATAGTCAGCAGAGTGCCGTGGAAAGATTGAAAGTTCGTATACCTTCTGCACCTGACGGGATTAAATCCACAAGTAACGTGCCTAATCCTTCTGCTTCATCTGCTGCTGCATGTGGTGCTGGTAATAATAAAAGCGAGTCAAATGACAATCCCATCAGAGCTTTAATCGAATTGAATAACGGAAAAACTCCCGGCAAGAATTTGGAAGATGCTCTAAATGAGCTTGAGGATATGTACAAGAGTCTCCGTCTCTCCGATGAGGATCTCTTGGATCGTGCCGAAAGACGGGATTTGCCCACTCCACATCAGGAGCTTCGAGACGCTCCATTAATTCCTATCCCGCAAGCTTACCAACGCTTTGAGCACTTGGGCTCTGCAGAGTCTCTAGGCACGGGAAGTGGCAGTGGTGGAACAAATTACGGCAGCTCGGAGGGTCAACCGCAGAGAGTGAGAGCGCCGTCCGTTCGCCGATCTTCTAGACCAGATACGGTATCAGATGACATGGCAAATAGACGACTTGCTTTCCCCGATGGAAAGCCGTTGGATCCGCGCGTAGTTGTTGCCAAAACGGGTTCCTATCTAGCGAGATCCCCTGCGTTTTCTCCGTGCACTTCCCCATGTCCACCAGAAACTATGTCACAGAAACAGCAGCACGCGCTCGCGCTAGCATTTTTGGGGGAAGAGGAGCCTGATGTCACCTTGGATGATGTGAGTTTCCGTAATTACAAAAGAGCCAACGCCATCCGCATTATTGATCCACAGCCGCTGTTTGGCATCCCGTTAGGACCAATTACGGCAGCAGCTGCCACCGATTATCTGCACACCAAACCGACTGAAAGTTATCGCCCAATTTTTGGTCATTTGAAAACCCCTGATGTGGTCAATGATGACATTGCGTTTAGAAACTTACGAAAGGACTTGGGGCAGGAAGGTGGTGGTAATATTACCCCAAAAGATTGGACACCGCGACTTTTCAGTCCGAATCGGGAAGTTTCATTTAATTATCCAAAAACGAAGGATAGTAAAAAATTAAGAGCAATAAGAAGCCTCTCGGCTAACATTACGCACATGCTACCTAATAATAGTGCGAGCGGCAATAATGCCACGCGCGGTTCTCCCACGAACCTATATCGTCAGCAGCAGCAGCATCAACAACAACAACAGCGTTACGATATTGGAAAATGGAACAGTTATGGGGATTTACATCGACGAGCCTCTGCGGGCTCTCCGGCAGCAGTATCTTGTTCCACTCGAGCATCTACATATTTACAGCCGAGTTGGGTAGAGCAAATTGAAAAAGTTCAGACGAGTACGGAGACGTTGACAGATCATCGGAACTCTAGTGGTGTGAGTCGACTCGCAACAGCTATTTTAGATCCTCCGGAGCATTGGGAAAGAAAATTCCCGAAAAAGACTGTGGAACTCACTCCACCCCTTTACGATCCAGACAAGCCACGACGACCGTGGACGGATATAATTTTGGACAGCTTTGAAAAGCAGAGGCAGAAGGAAATTGAAGAACGCTTAGCAGCAGAGGTTGAAGCGGCTGCGGCGGCGGCGGCTGCTGCTGTTGCTGCCGCCAGTGCTGATGCTAATAATAAAACAGGAGCAAAAAGTGAGCTGGAAGAAGATGAGCTTGTGTATGATGATGATGTGTTTATGGATGAAGCCTCAAAGTCGGAGGCGGTTGCTGTTGAGCAAGTTAAGATAAGTGGAAATTGTAGTAAAAATAATGACCCGGAGAGTTTTCTACAAGGAGGGAGACCAAATATGGATATTTTTACGGCTGCTGTCGATACTAGTGCTCTTCCTGTTTCCACCAGGCCGTTGCCTCTGTTGTCGGGTCAGAAAACCCGAAGAGGAAGTTGGGTAGAACCAAGTAGGTCGTATTCATCTTCAGCAGCTTTTCATTCCTCTCTGGATTCAGCAGACGGGGCGCGTTCATCCACTACAACAACAGCTATTACTAGTCATCAGCATCACCAAGATAAAAGAAGGAAAAGTTGGTCTGACCTGCCAAAAGATATTGATTCGTTTTCATCATCAACTCCCGACGCAATTATGTTATCTGGCAGCAGTTGTTCCGCCTCACCAACAAGGAAACTATTCAACCCACTTCCACCGCCAAAGAAAATACGCCAAATAAATCTGGAAGCTTTTAACAATAACAGCAGTAATAATGCGGGCCCATCTTCATCAGCCACTGCAGAGGAATGCCTTCAGAGTAATTTATCTTCAAATACTGCTGGTCTCAATAACATTAATGATGAAGGAAACTCGCTGTTGTTGACCTCCCCAACTGACAGGGTTAAATCATCTTTCGATAAAGAAGATGAACTCAATGAACTTATGAATCAACTTTTAAAAGATGCTGACGCGTGTGCCCAATCTATTGAGGAGGATAACCGTGTGTCCGCCGTTCTGAGTGGGACTTCGAAAGGGAAAATAAATGAATCTGGTTGGATAAAAGGAGAGCAGGGAATGCCAGCTGATAAGGATAAACGTATTTCAAAGACGACGTCAGCTAGTATAAATCCTGAAAATGTGGAAGTGAAAATGGATGAAGAGACGTCATCATCCGAGCAAAGTTGTAAACAAGATTTATCTTGCGCGATAGTTGGGATCATCCCAAAACAGCAGCCCTATCCACCAGAAGCAGCCACAATGGAAAGAGAACAACGACCAGTCGCTGATAATCGAAAAGTTCAACAACAGCAAACACATTCGCTTCAAACCCACCAACAACAACAGCAAGCGAACAACAGCAGCATAGGCAGTAGTAGTGCTGCTGCTGCTGCTACAGTGGTGAAGCCCTCGGCGAGAGATATGGATGATGCAAGTTCCGCAGTAAGAAAAGTTTTAAAAATTGACAATGGTAATGAAAAGGGAAATGTCGCCAGTGTGCCAAAAGAGCAAAATCCTTTATCCTCTTCTGATCCCTTACCAATTCTCGAGGGCAGGAGCAGAAATAAAGCGAGATCACTACAAGAAACAGCGTCTTCTATTGAAGATCTGATTGAGTCGATCAACGAGACTTTGCCCGAGCTAGAAGCCAGCTGTAGTGGAGGTGGTGGTGGTGGTGGTGAGAACATTGGTATGATTACGAGCAGCTCACACTCCTCCGATGAGAAACCAAATGGCAGCTCATCTGCAAGCGGAAGTCCTGCATCATCCATACCAAGTCCGAGTCCTGGCAGCCCCACACCACCGGTGCTGTCCGTGAGCGTTTCAGAAAGAGAATCCTGTGATGATCACAGTCGTTCGTTGACTGTATTTCCTGTTCCCGCTAAACGACACCATTTTCCTGGTAAAGGCGCGGCCTGTGAAGAGTCCCTATACGAGAATCTTCCAGTAGCGACAACGATGATCATGCATTCACAGGCAGGAAATAATGATGAAAAAGTGAGCTCTAGAGAGGACGAAAGTGAAAGTAGCAGCAAGAGTGACCCTTATCTTCTTAATAGAGCCTCCGAGGAGAAAATTCCACCGTTATTCCCACCAACAAAAGAAACCACCGGGAGAACGAGTGGCAAAGGAGAAGCTGGTCGACGTGTTCTTCATGAAGATGAGGATAATGAGGAAGAAGACACACAATTCAGCAGCTCTCATCAACCCTCCTCCTTGAGTAGTAATGACTCGTCCGACGTGAGTGGCGGTGGAAGTAGCAGCCCACGGGGGAATGACAACCACAACAATGAGCACCCAAGGCAGAAGAACGATAATAATGCTAATAATACTAATACTAATAATAACGACGAGGATCAAGTTGAACAAACTTGTGCCTCATCATCACCACCAACCGCAATATCATCATCATCAGCACCACCACTTTCTTCTTCTGTACCTTTTGAAGCTAAAAACTCTTCTGTTTCTTCCTTTGATAGTGCTTTCACCAACAACCAAAACAGCAATCCAACGACCGCGACGGCGACACGAAGAACGAGCAGCAATAGTAATAACAATGCTAGCTCTGCTTCCTCATCTAGGGAAACGCTCGTACGAAAAAAGTCTGAAGGTGAGATTTCTTCTGGATTAAGTGATGATGATGAGAGGAGCCTTTCATCATCATCCCCTTCTTCTGTCCTTTATGACTGGTTCTCACGATGGAATGGAGTAATGCTCTTTGCATGCTACCTCATCGCTTTTTTGCAGTCTTTTGCCACGTTTGATCTTTTACCTGGTTTCGGTATCTTTCTAGCAATTCTTGTCTTTTTCGCGTACCTTTTGTAAATAGCGACCATCATCATCTCGTCTGCGTGTAAATAACACTGCGTGTGTATGTAGTAGTAGTAGCTAGAACTCATTACGATAACGGTAAAAGTAAAAACGCCACATAAAAAGAAAACAAGATAGATTCGACAGCGATAATAATTAAATCTTTCAATCACCGCAAAGCAATTAACATTTCACACATCAGCCATGTCATTTGTCGAAGCAGCCAGCAAACGGGTGAACGTACGTTACATTTGAGATAAAGCGAGAAAATCACGAGATTTATAGGTTTCTCATGTTTCCTCAGCCAAATACGTTGAGATACGCATTAATCGTCTAAAAATATCAATGACTATTAATGTAATTTGTTTCCTCTCGTGAAAGAAAAAAATTTTGAAAAGTATTTTTATTATTCTGCATTCTCCTGTTATTATGCACTTTTTCGTTTTTCTCCCCCGTTTCAAAAGTCACTGACATGTATCTTGAGTACACGCCGAGCTCACAATCTTGTGTATCCATAATTTGTGTGCTTTTACATTATAAAAATATATTAGATGACATTAACACAAGTTTGAAGTTTACTGCCAAGAACTTTTGAACAAGAACCATGGAATAACGTTAGTCAACTTGGATTCCATTTCCACTCAACTTTCAGGATTAGAATATCTATGCACTGCACTGTCTTTAATACATACATACTTACACGAGATAGATCGAGTTTTATATAAGTATAAATCCGGATTACGGTAGACACACATAACGCGAAGGTTTTTTGGTTTGGGATGATATGCAGTATAACGTTATATATGAAATTTCCTCACGACGCGACGAGCTTCGAGCTTCACTGAAGCATGATGATGATATACACGATGACTTCATAGAATAATCGGGATCAATTCCAAGAAAAACGTCTCTACATTGGTACCGTGCATATTATTATATCCAATTTACTTTTCAAATCCCGTTTGTACGATCCGAGAAAATTGGTATGATGTTGTTTTTGGGTGACGTTCGTATTTCAAGATGTAAATATCTTTTATCATAAAGATAGTATGTAGTATAGATAATCAAGTTTCTCTAGTTTCTCACTGTAACTTGTGTGTGTGTGAATTGAGCGTGTGTTTCAACAACTACTACTACCTACCTGTTTCATCCGCTATCCCGGCGGCGGCGGCGGCGTTCGATGACATTAAATGAAAATAAGTTTCATTAACGTAGTATAAGTTGAAGATGGTCTAGAAATTGGATAAGAAGACAATAATAAATGTAAATTTATGTATAAATAGCTTGTGCAGCAGAAGGTAAAAGTAGGAGGGTAACGTAGAAGTAGTGTATGTAGTAATAATTCGTATACGAGGAAATAGAAAAATGTGCGCTTCAGCGAGCTACGCCGCGAAACCTTTGTATATGTCGGCGAGAGGACGATGATATAACGGAAAGATGCCAATGTTGCCATATACTTTTAGTGTATGATTCCCATTTTTATATATTCACTATAATCATACTCTAGTCATAATTTGAGCCAAAAAAAGTGAAAGAAATCGTTGACTTCTTTTATCGAGTTTACGGAATACGAATACATAAAGATAAAAAGCTATAAACAAGTAAGTGAACAGAACCCACACACAGAGAGACAGACACAAGCCAAAAAGTTTATTATTGATAGGCCCATATATTTGTGTCCATCGTGTCGTCCGCGTTGTCGTCGCACTTGAAACTTTGTTATTTTATAATATATTGGATAAAGCTATATAGAAAGAGGATTCAATGCAGGGGTCTACGACGACTACGACTCTGTTACAACACTACATACAAAAGGGTGCTATAATATCATTATACTAAATCAAAGCGTGCACGTATTATTAGAGTAATCATATTAGGCGAAAGGGTGAAAAGAGAAAATCGTATAAATGTATATAAAAATGTATGACGCTTGTAAAACCGGGACTATTTAATATTTCACGTTTGGGGAAAAACTTTGTCTATTAAATCAAATGGGGGAATCATATATATGCAAGATCACAGATGGAGGGTATGAAGTGTGTGCTTATATTGTATTTGTATACGGAATACTACTAGAGACAAGAGTATAAAGAGATAATAAGAATTAGAAGTATGTTAAAGATTGTTAAAGTATAAAAAGCGTGTAAACTTTATAATATCTTTATATTTAGTTACTTTCTTCATAGTCAATATGTATGCTATTTACTTATGTATGCACTATATATATCTAGTATATGGATCTAGTTTTGTTGTCGGAAAATGTACCAACAAACGAGAAAGTTTTTCATTCTGGGGTTTTCCTTCTGTTTTGAAGATAATGCGATTTATAGTTCGTTTTAGCTTTAATACGTTCTGCCGATGGAATATGTAACTGTGCTATGAACGCCTGTGCGTCTACTACGTATTTTCTTTTTAAATTCTGTATCTCTCTTTCTGTCTGTCTCTTTCTCTCTCTCTAATGTACCTACCTATATACATGTCTCTTTACATTCTGCCAGAAGAGAGAGAAAAAACTTGTATTACTGCAAAAAAACTGTTGTTGAACCCAATAAGCGTTGGCACGTTGTACCGGGATCGGGATCATCGTTTTGGGGAGCTTCCAAACTTTTCTCGGATGTAAAATTTCAACATTTTTCTTTATGCATCATATCATACAAAGTATGTACGATGCAGTATGTTTATGAGAACTTTTGGAAAACTTGGTGGTGCATACATTTTATATTTGTTTTGTAGAACAACAATTCAACGATGTGCAATCTTCGTTAAAGTATGTAAGTTTTTTTCGTGTACTTGAGCGTAGAATGAAAGTACATAAGAAATAAGTACTACTATTTACTTAACTGTGCCCAACATATGTATAGTAGTGGTAGTAGGTCTAGTAGGAGTGGTAGTACCAGACTCCATTTTAACACAAAAGATGTGCAGAGTTGAATAGATTGGAAAACAGGAGGAAAATGTGTTTCTCAATTGCAGAAATCTACCAGTAGACCGACAAGAAGTTAGAAGAAGTAGGTACAAAGAAAAAAGTATCTCTCCTTTTTTCCTTTTGATATGGCACAGGCTATCCATATGATCACATTGATTCGCTCATAAATGTAAGACAGCAATCTACTAAAAGTTTGTTTCTTTGTCTTTGTCGCTCCTATCGTTTTTGTGTATTTTTCAAATCCTACACGAACACATTCTCTCAATTTGTTTCTCCGTTTACCAAACAGTCAATTGTACTTTTTCTCTTTTATTAATTTGGAATGGCATGGAATGTATGGTACATTTTCCACGTTTTGTATAGCAAGCTGAGAGACAAATCCCTCATATGAGCGCTGTCTTGATTTTTTAATGATATCTTCGTGCATATTAAAATCTGTTCAATGTCAGATGACTATTTATTTTTTAAACTGACTGACAAAAAAGACGCTTGCAAGTTGCAAACATACTTTGTGCAAAACGAAGAAATGTGTTACATTTCTTCTACGTTGAAATGTTGTTCAATCACCTTCAAACTTCCAACTTTTTTCTTACTTCCTGTCAGAATGTATCTTTCCCGAAAACACCGGACGTTGACATTGCCAAAATATTTTTCCCCCAGAATAAGTATAATTTAACTGGCACGAAATTGTTAAATCAAGTAATTGCATGGTACATTCTATTTCACGTTAAACGTTACATAGTTGACGGGAGTATCAAGATGTACAAATGTGTAAAAATTAACCTTGATTGTTTTCTTGTTATTTTTAAATGATGCGCACACAAGTATATTTTTCTATTTAAAAATGTAAATCCTTCGCCTGCAGTTAAGATTTTATGTGGTATGACGATCTTTATTTATCCTATAAAATTAAGCGAGTGTAGAGAATTCTTTGTAATTTATTATGTAATGTAAACTCGTGTACACTTTTCTATGTATATGATTAGAAAAAAATGTGCGAAAGTTTTTCAGTTCTTTTCTATCTCTCTCTATCTCTCTCTCATTCAAAAGCTGTTTTCCCAGTTTGTAGTTTTCGTTGTTGTTCCAAAAAAATAAGAAATAAGTTGAGTTACTTAACGTTTAAAACTTGAAGTGAACGGTGAGAGATAACGCTCTTCTGTGCATGCAGCACATTTTTGTTGTCGAAAAGGCTTTCTCAGAATTTTTATGTGTCAAGATTTACCAAAATTAAGTAACTTTCTCGAAAAACTTTTCATCATGAATCAGCAGGGACCGGGCAAGAAGAGGATAAAAAGATGATGAAAAACAGCAGATCAACACGTCGAAAAAGTAGGTCCAGTAAAATTACCCGAAGGAGTAGGTCTGGTGTTGCAAGTTTAACAGCAACAAGAAGGGAAACAACAACAGCAGCAGCAGCGGTAGAAGCAGCAGCTTTATTGGATTTTCCAGAAGAACCTGAAGAACCAGGAAAAGTCCAACAAGAGCAAAACCAGCTGCAGCAGCAGCCGAAAGAAGTAGAAGAGAAGCACGAGCAAGACAACAACAACAACCATCAAAATCAAGGATTTACTCGGTCACGGCAGGTTTATGGAAGCCATAACATTACTACTAATAACAACACTGCTACTACAACTGTGGTAAACTCCTCACCACCGCTAGCATCATTGGTGGCGCTACAAACTAATTCTAATTTCTTGAATGAGAGTGAAAGTTGTCCTGCATTTGGTGAACTTTCTCCTGGTGAAAGCAAACTCAACCATCTTGGGGGAATCTTAAGCAAAAAGGCACGTCGGGCTAGAATGTTTCAACTTTCAACGCCTACAGAAAACCTTCTAGAGTCGGAAGAAGATAGTGGCGGTTGGTCGTCAAATTATTACCACAATCACACTCCAGCAACAGAACAACTCCCTTTCAGGAAAAATGAAAAATGGCAAAAGATGATTGAGATTATAGAGGCGTCGCCTTTGGTAGTAGCACCCCCAAAGTCGTTCATGCAGACTCAGACTAATGCTAATAGAGCGGAGTCGCAACGGTCTATTTACGTCGAAGGTCACGATCCTGTCACTAGTAGTTTGTTGAATGGTAGTGGCAATCCCGCCGACAACTATTGTGTTATAGAAGAAGTGAATGAAAATAATAGTGACAACGCTTCAACAACTACGAGTCAATCTTGTGCTGACGACAATTTTGAAGGGTTGAGTAAATCAATGCCGAACACAAAGTATGTCGAATTTTTCAGAAATTTTCCTACGGAGGCATGGCTGATGCCTTATCGACGAATAAATAGATAGCAGCTCATATTTCCTATAAGATGTAGTAAAAGAAGTGCATACAAACTAGTATGTAACAGGACCAACTACACATATATACATGGTACATGTTTTGAAAGACGAAATGAAAAAAAAACTATATCTAACTGTTATCGTTATCATTGCCAATTCTTAACTTGCTTTTAATTACATTTTGTTTGGCCCGAGTCAAATAAATTTCTCATTAACACCATTTCATTGATTTTATTGCTTTTATTATCCAGGTACAACTTTTATGCATTTTTTAACATTTTCTTTTGACTTTTTAATACCTATTGTGGTGGTTATGTGAGGTGTTTTGTTCAAAAAAATATTTTTTTGCTATATATACACAATGTGATTTTATGTTAACGGTTCTTTATTTACCTTATTGTTTGTTAATGTAATTTAGTTGTTGAAAGTAATTTGATTGTGAGTATAATTGAGCATAACAAATTATTTTCGTTAAGAGTGATTTTAATTTTACTTTAATTAAAGGTACAATGGTACAAACTGAAGAAAAAAATGTTTTGTGTCCTGTGTGGACGCTGCAGGCTTTAAAAAAATGTTTACTTGCTTTTAATTTTATTATTGTTTATATTTATTTCGTTTTATTTCGTCTGAGAGCTAATGCCTATATACCAATACTGATACACATATTATATGTCACTGTGTCACATGATGAACTGCACCCTGCATATTCATTCACCTCTCGACGACAGTTCATTTAAACATTTATTTTTTTCTGGCACAACTTGCTTTCATAATATATCATCACTGCATAAAATAGCTTTCCAATTTCACCAAACTCGCCATAAATGTTTATGATTACATGTAATAAGTATATTATCGCCTTTATATGAACACTTTGTGTCGTCTACCTACAGCTTTTATTATAGCATGTTTGCACTTGCCACACTTATAAAATAATGTAGACCAGCCAGTAGGTAAATATTACATTTTAGTACATTGTTTATGCCAGTGAAAATTATCTAGTTAGCATCTTTAGTTGCGTAAAATATATCTACTATTTAATGTTTATATCAACTTTTTCTTGCTTTCATTGTGCACACGATTTGCAATTTTTTTTACAATAATTATTTATATTTTTTAAACAACTTTAAAAACCATACACTTTCTTCTTACCCTTTTGATATTATTTTAGGTGTCTTAATGAACAGGCGCTGACGATCTGACCTGAGAGAAAATTTGCGATTTTGTACCTACATTACTATTACTATAAATACTGTCTTTGAGTAACTCCATATATACCTTTATATTATCCCCTGTACTTATTCACACTGAAAATACCCTGTTGTTTGTTTATTTTGTTTTCTCCTATTGTTTTGCCATAAAACCTAGTAGCTAAACTCTTAGGTAGAAAGGGAAATCCCGTGAGAGTATAAAATAAAACTTTCTTCTGTGTTGTTTTGTGCTGTGATGTGAAACTACAGTTGACACTAGTAGAGAGAAAAATCTGAATGACGATTATGAGAAAACCTGTAGTGATAATAAATGGATAGGATAATACAAAATAGGCTTTCTTAATTTACATACATTAGAAAGAAGAATAGGTTACGGAATGCAAGAAAGTTTGCCAAAATGAATGAGAATACAGGAACAAAAGTCTTATCAAAAACATTTTGCCTAGTCAATACGCGGAATCATTAAGTTTCATAGAATCGTCTAATTTTCATTAAAAGCATTCACACTCCCGTTTCCAAAATTCGCTTCATTGAAATTAATCGGATTTTTGGAAACCACACGTGTGCATCAAGAATATCAACATCGCTACTTACAACAACTACTTTGCCAAAGTCGGTAGATGATTAAAAGGAAAATCCTCTCGTGACGAGTAAAACTGTTTAGCTTGTGCACTTGTGTTTGCCCTTGTTGTCGCGGATGATCACCGGAGACCTAGAGTTCCTAACAATATGAATTGGTATGTAACACATATTATCATCGAGACAAAAAACAATAACAAAAAATTATGAAAAAATATGAAGAAATCCCTGCAAACCATAATATCCGGCGTATAATCAGTCACTCACACATGCACTGAAACAATTTTTACATTTTGTAGCAACTTGCAACGAAAAACCAACGCTTCTTCTCACAGGGAAATTGTCACATCACCACTTATGAAAATTCAGTTGAGGCAGCTTTCGATTATTTTATTTCCGTCATTTTATCATTTCATAGAATAATATTACCTTACAAATTCCCACTCATGTTTATTCGTCCTTTCACCACTACAATCCATAATTTATTAATACCGTTTTTGACTGAATAAATTAAGCTCCCCCTTTATGCTCTGTTTATATGGTGTGCATTTGTTGATGCATCGTCTGTTCGACGCATTTTTTAACGAAATAATAACTAAATTAATGAAAGTTTTTGTTTTAGTACGTTTTCAAGAAATTCAGAGCTTGTTTGTGTTTCGTTTTGAACAATTTCCATATAAGTATTATATTAAAATTTGAACACGTAAATAACTGTGCATGAAATTCTCTAGTGAACTGCTAACGTTTTTTCTCGCATCAGTGTGTAGGCTTTGTTGCCCCCTGTTTGAATATTATCGTACCTTGAATGATAATTTACGTAATACTGAAGACAATGAACCATTTCATAATGTGTATATATTTGAGTAATTAGGAACTTTAAATGAGATTTTGAACATGCATTTGACAGGATTACTCCAACCAAGCGAGCTCGATCATCGTGATCGCAGCAATATTAGCAAAACGAAATCTTTTCATCAGAAAAATTATCCTCTTTCCACGAGAGAAACAGCAAGTCTCGTTAATTTGCCCCAACAACGGTCCCACCGGGGAGTAAGTAGCAGTAGCTACCTTAAAAACGGGGAAGACAAAGTTTGCTTGAATGGACGGGATACATTTATTGGAAACCGAGGTCTTGTCACCTCTTTATCCCCGTCCTCATCATCAGCAGCGGAAGAGGTGGCTGCCAGGACGAGCCAAGGGAAAAGACAAGAACAGCAACAACCTGTTGCGCGCTGTAGAACTACTACTTCTACAGCAGCAGCATCTTTCTCTACAAACAGTAGCAATACACAGGCCACCAAAAAGTCTGCCACTTCAACAACTCTAGCTTTCTCGTCAACGGCAGTCCCAACGGAAACATCTGCGTCGGAAGTTGGCAATGGGGGAATGAGCTTCCTAAGAAACAATTTTCCTTTCTTCCGTAGCTCAACTAGTAGATCTAGATCCCAATCTGTTATTAGCGACGTATCGCGGTCATCAGAGACTGGGGTATTATGACGATGCTATATTTCATCATAAGTCAATGGCAATCGTATATGCCATGAAAACCAATTGACGAAGCTAATACTTTAAAGAACTACAAAGTTGTGTATATTTTTTATCTAGGACTCCAAGAAGGAGAAAGATAAGAGTTATCGGAGAAAATCTCATCTAAACCGCGCATTTACTGATGAGCCAGTTCCAGATAATAACTATTTGTTTGGTACATATTCGCACTTTCATTTCTGCCCTTTTAGATGCATTTAGATGTATTTAGAATGTATTACATTTAAGCGTATTTTCATTCGTGCAGACGCATCCCCAAAATCCAGTGTGGATGTTTCGAGTTTGGAATGTTCCGCAGTTGAAGAAAGCCGTGGCAATAGTAAACCGAGTGTAAAACTTCATCCCGCAATTCCGTCGGTTTTATACAGCAACAAATCGGAAAGTCCTTTGACTTCCAATAAATCTGTCAACCACAGTAATGGCTGTAGCCAGAACGAGTCGATCCCAACGACAAATTTTCATAAAAGCTCGCCAGTTGTCAAGAAGGATTCTTTTTCTGACGCGGAGGGAGTTTCATTTATCAAGAAAATGTTACAAAAGGAGAGTGACAGAGATAGGGCAGCGGCTGCTGCGTCGGGAAGCACAGGAGTTAAGCAAAATTCCCAAAATGGAAACTCCTCTACAGTAAATGGGAACTGTTCAGCAGGCAGCTATAGTGTTAAAAAGAGTCCCTCTGCTGGAAATCAATCCTACTGGTCTAAATTTTCAAGTAGCCAATCTGCCTTTCTCCGCAAGCTATTTGAAAAGCCAAAAGTCTCAGAATCCCCGGTTAATCTAAACAAAGCAGGTCAACAGAGAAGCAACGCCACAACCAATTGCACACCATCTGTGGAAAATGGTAATAGCGGAAAGGATTCGTCAGAAAAGGAAAACGCGGAACCTGTTTTGGGATTTAGTGTCGCTCAAAAAGCCTCCTTCTTTATGAAACTCGAGCATGAGCAACGATTCAGTAAATGGAGGAAAAATTCTGTTGATTTGGGGACTATCAACAGTGTTACTGGTACAACGACGTTTTCAGATCAATTAGGGGAAAGTCTTCGACTGAATACAAATGGTATCAAGAACGTCAACGAGGTCAGACCTAAGTCAAGATATTTAACGCGACCCGTTACACCGTCAGAAGGAATAGGGGCAATGATCACACCATCATCCAATGGGGCTGTCGATGGGAAGCATCTGGAGTTTGGATCCCTACCACGTACTTGGGGTAACAACTTCCAATCTTTGGAAAATGCCGTTGCTGATAATGTAAACACTGACATGAATCCATCTGTGATTCCAAAGTCATCTTATACAGGTATTAAAAATGGACTATATGCATTACAATCATTATGTACGTATGTGTGGTTGATTACAAATAAACATTTCCCAGCCTATTTCCGTCTCACATTGCCCCTGTCTCTTCTCTGTACAGATTATGATGACAAGCACAAGTTTGAGTTGAAAGCCACCACATGTAATAATAAATTTACCGAGATTTCCACCACCCGGGACTTGGAACCAATATCGCCATACACTATTGAACATTTAAAATCATATTCCTTGACAAGAAGTAGTCGTCATACCGGAAGTGCTGACAAGAGTCGTCCCAGCAATCTTGGCAATTTCCCAATATACCACTCAGCCTCTGCAATAACCACCGCACCCTCTTCATGCGCTTCAAGGAAACACTCCAGCATGAAGTATTGTAAAAATCTGGGGAATGGCTATAGCAGCAGCAGTAGCAGCTTCAGTGAAAGCACTAAATATCTACCATCTGCTGTTACAACCACCAAAAATGGAATGCACACATGCGATCCTCCAACCGTCTTTGAAAATGACATCGACAATAGTAACAATGATAAAAGGAGAGGGAGTGCTTCAGATTTAGAGCTGTCAGGAGCAGCCAACCAGTCCCCACTGATGCCGAGATCAGAGAAAGTGAAATCTATGTTTATTTCCAGAAACAGGTACCATTGTGATACAGATAACCTATCTGAAGATGGAGAGGTTTCGAGTGGTGGTCAAGAAGTGGCTGACATCATTTGCAGATCGTATGAGAACTCGCCAGTGTATGTTGTGGGCAGAATTTTATTACAATAATAATTTATTTTTTCCTCCTCAACACAATACCAGCTTGGACTTTACCATGAGCTGCAGCTGAAAAGTATGCTTTTGTTGCTAAAAAATTTATAGATTTCGTAAAAAGCACTGGCGAACACCAAAGCAGGCACAATCAAACTTCACAAAGGAGATTTGGAGACGTTGTGGAAATTATGAGAGTTGGAACAATAGTAGGTCGCAACCACAACAGCGACAACAACCTCAACATCCGGTGCCACAAACGTTTACAACAACAACCAATGTAATAGAGGTATCAAATATATACGCTGCCTCTGCATCGTAGAAAACCCGTCTTTCTAACAGTACCATGCTTCGCAAGCGAGTAGTTGCAAGTTACACCAGCATTGCTTCTAAAGCTTGAGAAAATTTTCATAAATTTTTCCACATTCCATGACGTAAATTTATATTCTATTCAATTTTTTCCTGGTCTCGCATATTGCAGGTCACCACAATCCCCCCTAGTAAATTGCCATCGGTATTGGCATCACCCCCACCAGCAACTTCAAATCTCCTTCAAATTCTTACGGTTCTGAGCTCTTCTAACGACGAATTAAACGAACCCAAACCAAAGTCGAAAAAGCAGCGTCAAGGATGTCGTGAGAAAGTAAATGGAGCGTCATCCCGACCGGATTCTATCCCTCCCATTCATCCACCACACAATGTTGTTGTGCATCCCCGAGTCAATACTATTGCTAAGAATTCCGGTTCTACAAGCAATAATTACCGTCACACAATGCCCCCAACCCCAAATTTGGATACTGATGAAATATTTGTAAGCGTGCCACATCCAGCGGACGATGCATTCCAGAGCTTCTTTTGTAGCGTCAAAAGTTACACACAGGTTAGCCATTATCCTCCAACTAATGGAATAATTGTAACCAGTGTAGACCCCAAAAATGATAACAGCATGCAGAGTCATCACGGATATGCACCTACTGCTTTCCGGGACGCAGGAGCTAAAACTGAAGGAAGCAACGTAGCCGAAACTCTTGATATCAGTGCTGTTCGAAGAGAAAGCGATCTACTTGTCATGAAGAAAAATGTTCCTATTTGTAAAAGAAAGTCCACTGGTGGCAAGTACAAGAACCCACTTCGAGCTTTAGCCGCCCGCATGGATTTCCGACAACAGGGCTACACACAATCTAATTCAACAAATTCAAATACGGTCCAGTGTAGTAGTGATGTTGATGTTTCGACGTAAGACAAATTATGATAATTATTATGAACCTTAAAAAAGTTTTATATCATGTAGAATTCTTCTCTGGAATGCTATTATTCGTATTGTAAGTAGTACATAGTCAGCACCAAAATTCTAGCGTGCCAAAGAATCACAAAAAAACTTTTAGTCTTACAATGATTTGCTAAAAAATATTACACTGCTTTGAATGTTAGTCATAGCGGCAATATTTCATTTAGTGATTTGTAATGGTTAATTAATAACGTAAGGTGTAGACTTAGCCAGTAGATTTACTTTAGTTAGATATATATATGAGATAGTCTCCTTTCTAGAAAGTAACATTCGATTAAAGTGGGAGTTGCTTTCTTGAAGTAGATCTAGAACACTACGATCTAATTTCTATATAAAATTTACAACTGTGTGAAGTCGATATTACGCATTAAAAATGAAATAATAACAAGGACCGATGATAATAATGTTTTTACTGCCTGTTAAATAATAAACACAGTTCAATTGAAAACAAAGTGCGAATAATATTATTTCGAATAAAAATAATCATCCATAAACGTACACAAAATACATCCTGAACGGAAAACCATGAATCAACATTTTTATTGCTTCCGCGCAGCGCCCCCATATTTCATTTGTTTTTTCAGCTTTTTAGGATTTAGGCCGTATGACCGTAGCCGATCTTCATCTAATGACGCTGCAGTGTCAGATGATTCTGCTTTCCTTTTTATTCCTTTGTTCTTACCCTCAAAATATCGTTTCTTTGCGGACTTGCCATTTGGTACTGGAGGTTTATTCTCGGGCGGAGCAGTATTCGTACCATCACCATTTTCAGAATGGGACTTAACTTTTTTTCTGTTTTTTCGCTGGCGCTTCGATAATGTTGGAACACTTGGACTAACGATAGTTTTCGACGGAGCTGATGATTTTTGCTTTTGGGATTTATGATTTCCGGAAAAATCTTTTCCTAAAGGAACATTTTCTGTCTTTATGACATGAAGAGACTCCTGAGGACTTAACTTGGGCTCTTTCTCGCGTTCTTTTTTCTTTTCTTGTTTTTTCTTATCCTTATTTTGCACTTCATCCTGTGTTTCTTGTGTCTCGACTTTAACTGTAGGTTCCTCTTGTTTTGATCCTTTGGTTTTCTTCTTCTTTTTCTTCCTTTTCTTCTGTGTTCTATCTTCAACGTCATCATCATCATTATCACTTGTGGCGTTGTTTGGTACTGGTTGGTACATTGATGGAAGTACTTGCTTTTTCAAATTCTCCTTTTCTGCCTTCTTCAAATAAGCTTTAACTTCGTATTCCTCTTCGTCGTCGTTCCTGTACTGGTAAGTTTTCTTAAGGGATGCCCATTGATTAAGTTCTTTATCCTCAGCCTTTAATATCTAAAAAACAACAATTTCAAATTAAAGTGTTCCCAGTGATCCATTATGAATTAAAGCCTAATAAATCCAGATATCTTCAAATTACCTCTTCTGTTGTTAAACCAAAGTCGTTCGCCGTGGTTTTATGATATTTGAATCTACACTTTACATCGCCAACAATATCCTCGAAATCCAACTGGTAATATTCTTCAAAATATTTCTCAAAAGATTTATGCACTTTTGGATCAAACTTGGGTTTCTCTCGTTCCAATGCATCAAGAAAGGCGGAGCGCTTCCTTTTCCGTTTCCCCCTAGAAGCATCGATAAGCTCCTTTTCTATTGAAGAACTTTTTCCAAAAAATTCCACATCTTCTTTGATCTAATTATACCAATATGATAAACATACAAGCAGCCATTTTATTTTTGTGATTTTAAAATTTTCTGATTAGTTCAATCAAAGCAGTAGTAATTACATTATCATGGGTTTCTTCACCACTGTCACTGTCATCCGCTTCCTGCGAACCCTGTCCATCGTCTGATGTCGCTTTTACTCTAACTGGAACCCATTTATCCCAGTTTTCTAGAAGCAAATTAAAAAGGTTTTTAATAGAGAACTTAATGGCCAAGATATTGCTATATATTTCGTTCCAACGGAATTACCATCTTCATCATCAATTTCTTTGTCATAAGTAAAAACAGGTTTCTCTTCGTCAGCATCTTCGTGATAATAATCTTCATTAAATATTTGCTGCATCCGTCGGTCGTACTCCTCAGGGTCAAAGTCTCCGTCTATGTCAACTTCAGACAAATTCAGATTCGGATCTCCGGTGATGTTTTGTAATTTCTCAATTTTGCTCATTATTTCTTTCCGTTTTAATGCTTTAAGCCTTTGCACCTCTTCCTGTTTGCGGGCTTTCACATCGTCCTTCCTCTCTTTTACTTTTTGGCGCTGTTCTTTTCGCTTAGAATCCTCTCGTCGCATGGAATCTTGAATCGTCCTTGGGTACCTTTTTATCTGCACAGGTCAGAAATGAACAAAGAACTTATGAAGTCATCAGAAATATTTAAAATTATAAACAACTACAGTAGCAAAGCAATAATTACAGTAATTCTTAATGTAACAAAATATTATAACCTTTTTATCTTCCTTTGACAGTTTCTCCCGCTCAACGTTTTCCAACTCTCCCTTCAGCCAAAGTTTGTACTCCTCCTGTTCTTTTGCAGTTTCTTCTGCCGATTTGTTTGCTCTCCGTTTTAACAATTTATTTCCCAGTAAACTATCCTCAGCTTCTTCATCACTTGAATCTATTTCCTTCAATGCTTTAGAAAATGCAGTTTTGATTGATGCAAGCTCTTCAGGATATGACTTCGGGTTTTCGCTACCATTGACATTGCCTTCATCATCATCAGAAATTTGACCACCCTTTTCCAATACCATTTTTCTTTCATGGTCACGAACTGTAAATGGCCGATTGTCTCCCTTCTTTTTCTTAATTTCCTGTGAGCCAGGGTTCTCAGAAGTACCATCAACATCCTTAAAGAATCCAAACTTGTCACCATAAATTTTTGGATCTTTCGTTTTCAAGCACGACAAAGTCTTCAGAAATGCCTTTTCTTTTTCTGGAGACCAATCATCTTCTTCAGAGGATGATTCGGAGCTGTCCTCTTCATTTAACTCATTAATGTTGTTAACACCCAATCGATCTTTGACTGAAATAAACAAATCCCACTTTTTGTGAACTACTCAAAAATGTTTAAAAATGACACAAACATAACAGTGTTGTTAATGAGTAATAATTATGCATACGCTTTTGCATTTCCTCCAGGTTTCGCCAGTTGTCATACTTTTGCGCATAGTTCTTATTAATAGACCACCCTGCATTATCCTTCCTAGATTTATCCTTTCCTCCAGTTCCAGTCCTATTTACGGTTCCAAAATCTTTCGCAATTTCCGTTTCTGATTCGGCGTCCGACGATGAGATATCCAAAATCATTTGGGCTTTCTTGCCCTCTTTGTCTTTCATCCTCAACATTGTTACTAATTATAGAAGAAGCAGTAGTAAATCCAATGGTACAAATATTTGTTTGATTTACGACATTAAAGTCCATGTAGGCTCCATTAAACACGAGTTTTTCTCAAAATATTGACAGTTACCAGCTTTGAACTATTAGATAACCAAAAAACACAATTGCGACAGCACAAAAGGTTTTACAAAAACCTGCACGAGATGAATAAATTATGACAAAAAATAATTTAATAATTTAACTTAATTAAATGCATTTAAACTTTTAGATTTTCTCTACATTGTCAGAAAGAGCAGCAGGCACTACACGAGAAAATCCAAAACATGTGTATCCACGTGTGTGTACACACCGTACATAGTACATACAAAGCACTCATATATATATGTATACCCACATACACATACATACATACAATCAATGAAACAATTTTGAAAGCGCTTATTCCCTCTTCAACACAAGGCCGTTGTGCAACAAAGTAAAATCACTTTATTAACTGCAAAGCAAGTACATACTAACCGATAAAACATATTAAACATAAAAATCATTCAGCTAGTCATTTGGTCATGCTAATTAACAATAAAAAATTGTGCAGTCTAATTCTACTGTTCTATTATGCATGTTCGTAGTACCCCACAGTAAGTACCTCGTTAACATTTTTGATGAAATTTGATACACTCGACTCGCATAAAAGTTTAAAAAAAATAGTTATAGTTGTAGTACTACACGTAGAGTAAATAATATGTAGTACTTGTACTTTGTACATGAAAAATGTATATATGATTTTGAAATAATAAATGTAACAAACAATAGTGACATCATTTGAAATATTTTTGTGTTATCATTCCATTGATACATAACCAATATCGTTTAATTGAAATGGTGTACCAAATCTTTTTCAATTTGTACATTTAAATGCATACAAAATGTCCATTTCTAGCATCCTGTTAGTCAGCCAGCAGTCAGCAGCATACCTGATACCGGGGAATTACGCTTACTCGTGTTGTGTTTGTTCAAATGTAAATATTTCGTTTCTTCATCTCCCATTGTAGCGTGCTAGGAGCATAATGCACAGAGGCGTTGTTTGTAAGGTTGTTTCTCATCATCATTATTAACTACGAAGAGCATTTTAATGCTAAAGTAGTTTATGCGATCAGTATGTTTGTCTGTCTGTCTGTCTGTCTGTAATCACGATAACTCTTC
>JAHZNE010002443.1:0-20299 GCA_027744055.1 Callyntrura sp. NNG-2020
TAGTGTCGCGATTTTAATTTTAACTTTTAAAAGCGTATTTTTAACATTACTGTGAATTTAAAAACGTATTTAAGTAACTATTTTGGGTTTAAAAGCATTTTTAAGCACATTTTTTAAATTTAAGAACCTTTTTAAGCACCTATTTTAATGATTTTAAGTGCATAAATACCTACCTATTTGGTGAGTTTGAAGCACCTACAACTAGAGTCTCTAGTAATTACTTAACCATTTTTCCAAAAATAATCGCTCATACCGGTATTCTACGAAATGTCAACCTATACAGTTCTGCCAAACATGAAAAAGTAAAATATGCAAACAAAGTTGAAACTTTTGAATTCTCAATAACATGTCCATCCAGTGTTCAAAATATATTTTGAAAACCGTTTTAAACCAAACCAAGTTTATTTGGAGAGTAATGGTTTAAATGGTAATGCCATTTTGGTTCCACTCTTCTGATGTGCAAAATTCAAGCAACACAACTGTCAATGTTTTTGTTAGTGCTTAATTTCTATTACCTATTGTTAAATTTGAATACTGGGATATTGGCGGACTTGAGAATACTTAAATGTGGTAAAGCGCACGTAACTATATTTATAATAAAACGGGGCAATCCACCTTTCTTTGGGAGATATTACGGACAGTATAAAATTTACTCATTATACAACGCTTGGTTACGGGCACTATAAAATGTTTCATAATGTAAACAACCCGATGTACATACAACGTTGTTGACCGGTATAGGCTATAAAGATCATAACCGCTATATGTACACAAACAGAATTTCTGTTAAATAAAACCTGTCACCGTTACAATGCACGACCACCCTGCCTGAGAGTATACAAAAATGAAAGAAAACAGTATAAAAAAGTGATTTTATATTAACTTTACACTTTACACAAATTCCTAATAAGAATTTCCTATGGTGATAGGTCAATGAGATATGTGATGATGAAATTGAACTTTGACCCTCAAACCACAGGAAGTTTCCAATCCGTATCATACTTGTTACACTTACATATAAAATCTTGAGCTCAATTGCTATGTAAACATTCAAAGTAAGAAAACAAATTTTCACTTTCTATCGCAATGGAGTGCTGGAGAAATATCATTTCTACTTAATATTGAAGCCCTTCTTAATACAAGTCGAAGGGCGAAATCCCCATGTTGATAGGACTTGACGCCTTGAAACAAAAGGGAAAGTTTGATCGTAATCGAAACTGCTTTTTGAATCTCATCATATACACCACATCAGTACAGCAATATGGTTAATACTTACAAGTAAGGTAAGGGAGTGGGGCTCCTCAGATCTTGCTGAATTTTACACCAAACGATAGAGTTTGACGAGGTCTTTCCAAAGGTATATGTCCCACTCTTGAGTGGGGGCTTCTGCATGAGCTAGAGGGATTTTAGTCCCGTGCTTATGCATAAGAATACTTATAAACCATAATTACGTGGTAAAACATATCGACCTAAAAATCTCTTTGTTTGTGTAAAAACCATTCTGTAACGTGAATATTTAATGTATACGCCTTCTGAGGTTGTATAAATGTCTACAAGCTTCATTTTTCTTCGGTAGTTTATTTATTGCTTTGTAGAGATTTTTCATGTTTGAGAAAAGCTTAACTTCTAATACTATGTACAAGTGTTGGAAAAATGAGTTTTTTTCGCAGCGGTACGATATCTAAATGAATTTTCATAGTTTATTGGCGTAAATAAATGTTTCTCATACAAAGTTAGATACTTTTTAGACCAATAAGTTTTACCACATAATTATGGTTTAAATGAATGATACGTATTTATATGTATAAACATGGGATAAAAATCCCTCTAACTCACACAGAAGCCCCCACTCAAGAGTGGGACATATACCATTGGAAAGAGCTCGTCAAAATCTATCGTTTGGTGTCCAATTTAGCGAGATCTGAGGAGTCCCACTCCCTTACCTTACTTGTTAGCACTCTAACCTTGGGCCACAAAAGTTATTTTATGCTAAAACCAAAATTGGGTTGATGACATCGTTCGTAGTAAATGCAACATACCAGCTTAGCGGTACATAATACTTGAAAAATAAAACGGTGTAATCTACCATCATGAGATACTACGGAGAGAACAACACACTAATATGTTGGCTATTTACCTTTTTACCTTCCAGAAAATATTACAAGACATTTAGGTTCTTAGGTGCGAATCATTTTTAAAAATATATTGTGACCCGTGATTTTCCAATCCTCATAATTCACTCCATACTTTCGGATTAAAGGTCAATAAGAAATATTATTTTGATCTATTGTATACATATGTCAAATTTGAGCTGAAGTTATTGGCCCATGTTGGAGTGTGCAGTATCATGATTACAGACAGGACCTCAGACGAACGGATAAACATGTAAACGAACTGACTACATAAACCAAATCATCATTAAAATTTTATTTCACTTTTATATTTCAAAGTTTTTTTTTTTAAATTTGGGTACTCGGTGACGCTCCAACCCCCATAACTCCCGTCATTTGTGAATTTTAATAGGAAATATGCCATTGACCTAAGGTAGTTATTTGCGTAGTTTCAGCAAAATTCGTCTATTACCTCAACAGTTATTGTGATTACAGACATACATATGCACAGATGGACGGTTAGATAGATCAGAGGACTGACTGACAGACGGACAAACATACTGACTGCATGAAACAAATCCTCATTAAATTGTTTTCTAACTAATTTGGAACAATTTTTTTTGAAAATTTTGGCACTGGATGACCTAGCCCCCATTACTCCTGCCATACTTGACCGTCCGGTCTGAATTTCAATAGGAAATATTCTGTTCACCCATAGTACGTGCATGCAAAGTTTCAGCGGAATCCGTCAATTCCCTGAAGAGTTATCGTGAAGACAGACAGACAAACATACTGATTACATAAACTACATCAGCATTAAAATGCTCTCCGTAATTAATAAATAACCAATTATATTTAATACGTGTTAAAATATTGTAAAGGTTTGTAATAAAATAACTACGACTCGAATGTATTCATACATGCTAATCAATTGTAGAGTTGTTTGTCGGTCAATGGGCTATTAATATAGGTAGTATTTACATCATGCTATTTAAGTATTAATCATGTCTATACTTACAGCACCTGTGCTTGTCCATTAATAACCATTACAATGAATGACTGTGATCGCGATAGCAAGGCGTTTCCTGTTTTTGCATAAAAACGGTCGAGTCATGCTTGGATTTTGCTATGCATTGAGTCACGTAGATCATAGTAAATTTAATGTTGTGCTACCTGCGACCATTACGCTACTCAGATTCAAGAGTACCTCTTTTAAAACAATTCGTCCTCACTATTAGGTGTCGGTTTTTGTACTGAAAGGTATTCGGAGTCATTAAACCCAATAGTAACATTAAATTAAACGATGTAATCCACCTTCTTGAAAAACTACGGAGAGCGTACTACACTAAGGTTTATATTTTGGCTCTTTACCGATTTACTTTCCATAAAATATTACAAAATCCGATAAAATTTTATTTATAGTAAAATTGCACTAAGCTGTTTTAATTTTTACAATTATCAAGTCTCCAAGTCAAGTCAAGTTCTTTATAAATAATGTTGTATACCCCGTGATTTTCAACCTTCATAAATCAATTTTTACTTGAGCATTGGGTTTGAATGTTAATAGAAAATATGCTATTGATCTAAGGTACCGGCATGCCAAGTTCACTGACCACGAATTTGAAGTCAAGTAACACCATTACCGTGCTTGGAGTATGGGGCCATTTTGTCTGTTCAAATTTTGCTGCGAAATAAATAGGACGAATGCATATTTGCCTTACGTAAAATGAAAGAAATATATATCAAAAGAGTATATGTCATTTTTTGGAAAAATCTTAATAAATATCTCCGACATGTTAAGCATAGCAATGTTCCGTAAAACTCTATTCACATGTTTATCTCGTAATAAAATTTCATTTCTGCTCTTCGGAGGCAATTGAAAACAAATATCGCACAGTAAAATTAATTTTAAAGATAGCAAAAGCAATGAAAATCCGAAACGCCTTTTAGCGTTGAGATAATATTTAGTTTACAATAACACACTGCCTGAGTAAACAATTATTAAATCATGGAAGAAGCAAATTTACAAATAGCAGAACTTTTCAGTAGTAATAATGTCCCTATTTGAACTTAAGCAACATACGAACCCGCATATCCACAGGAACATTTTGACATAAAAACAAGTCACCGCGGTTGATGCAATTAAAGTATCCTTGATAGGAATATTGCTCTCAAGTAGCCACAGTAAAAATATCTTATATAGTGTCAATATACCACCAAATTGTTAGCTAGCTTTAAAGTCCATTTGTTTCAAAGCCAAATTTTTTCTTAGCTTTAACGTGTCACTAACACGAGTTTCTTAAATTACAAAAATGAATCCTTTAATGTTTGAGAAGTCGAAACTTTTAATACTAACATTAAAGCAGGTTGAAGTTTTTCAAGTTCTGCCATTCGCCATTAATGTAGCCCAAATGAGGGGTGCCCCGCTCCAATTTCGTAATGTACATAATTACCATCTTTCCCCCGTAAATTCAGAAAAACAAAGATATTTTGTACGAAAATGCCAATTGCATCACTTCTTAGTTACCGTACTGGGCATGCAATTGCTTTTTCAACTAAAAATGGCATCTCCCCAAGACTCAGGTACTTCTTGGATCTCGATGGAACGGATAATATGTTCGTTTGGCCTGTTGGTCAATTTTACCACATCAACGTATCTTCATCTAATAAAAGAGAAGAAATCAGACCTAGGTCATTATTTAAATGCGTTGCTGCACTTAAATGGAAACAATAATCAGATACCTGCGGAGCGATCACCAATGTCTCTGCTGGAAAAATTGGCCATTACATTCGTCCCAGGCGTCTTATTCAGCGCTTTTGCCTTGCCGTTGGGATATGTTCTAGGCTATCATTGGAACGACGCTTGCAAGTGCTCGTTAATTGGACACTTCTTGATACCAAAATGCAATGCAACATCGGAATATGTAGTGGTGCGTCTGGATGGCATTTTATTGTGGGCAGGAGAGTTGGCAGCATCGGCATTTCAGCTTTTGGTGATGGCTGTAAACCTATGGGTGTGGCTTTTCGGGACTCACGCGGCTGTTGTCGGAGTGATTGTTTTGAATATTCTTGGTGTGATGATGCTGAACGACGCTATTTCAAGGTAAACATATAGAACGCTTATTTCAGGTGAAATTTTGGTATTAATTGCATGTCAACTTATCATTTATTGTCTGTTTTAGCTTTTGGAACAAATACCAAAACGAATCGGGTAAGAAGGCCCACCGGTATCGCGAAATACAGATTTTAGCAAAACTGTGCAACTTAGCAGAAAGCCAATTCGTCCTGGTCATTATTGTGGGAGGGATAACCATACTAGCAACTTCTCTCCCTATTCTCATAAGAAATTTTGGTGCTAAAGGCAATTTTGCAATACTGGCTACACTGGGAATCTGTGTGGTTGACACAATCGCGGCCATATTGGTTTGCGTGGGTGCCATGGTGGTTGTTTATATCAATGCAAGAAAATCGTTGATTGCGGTTCATTCGTGGGATGTCTTGCATTTGGAAAGGACAACGATGTCGAACAGACAGGCGGAGCGAAAATGGAAAAAGCGATTTTGGTGTTCTTGTCCTGCTTTAAAAATCATGTTTGGAAGCAATAATTTTGTGGAGGAACTTACACCTTTGGTGTGCCTCAATTATGCAATTGGGTTGGCTGTGCAAATATTGCTTCTTTGGAAAAAATAGACAGGCGTACGTATGCTGTATAATCCTGGTATAGAGAGCCTTGGTTTAAAGATAGTATATAGCTAACCAAACATATAAATAATAACATACAATTATTGCACTAGTTAGTCTCATTAGAAGCAACATTAAAAAGGGTACCAAATGAACATATCGGAGTTAAATATTTATTGCTTACTATATCTTCAAAAAAACCATTTTCATTTCAAAAACCAAACAGGAGAAAAACCGTGCATTACATATTTATAGGATTGGTGCCAAAGATATTGTTTTACCAACACTTCTTGACTTTCAGAAGGATTCGTACTGGAGACATGAACTAAAGCATGTAGTGTATAATCCAATGAAGCCATTTCTAGCTACACATACTATTTATGTTAGCCCATAAGAAAATGTACAATTTAGTCCAACTGTATTACGCCTGGCATGGTACTAAAATCTTTACAAAATTAATGTGACTTGCATAAGTTAATGTCATTGTGGTGTACTCTTAGAAATAAAATGATTGTGAAAATAACTAATACATAGCAACTTCCTGTTTTTCTTTAAAACTGATTGATTATCACGATAAAGCATTTCATAGATTTGTTTCAGTTTATATGCTAATTGGTTTTGGTTGGACTTTCATTGTTCAATTAGAACACAAATATAATTAAATTTGTTATCGAAACAATTCATCTTTGTATCCAAATGTATTTGTTCGATATATTAAAAAGATTAGAAATGATTATTAGAATTATTCCTGATTCTGGAAATATACGTCGAGATTGTAAATCCGGCACACCATTTCAGCTCATGGTCTTACTCCAAAGTATGAATAACGTCTTCGTTACACCTATTCCCAAAACATTGTTTGGTAATTTATTTAACACTTTGTCGAGTGTGGAGTTATCATTATCTTTTCTTAAACTGGCGACGATGTGGGATAACTCGTGATGCTCATCTGTAACTATCTGAGCCACTGCAGGATGTTTCCAAGAAAGAAAAGCAAGAAAGGTGAATGCATTTACGTCCTTGCGATATGCCAGCCAGTTTTCAACATTCAGGACCCCATTAAAATTGTTATTATGGTACCGGTAATGCTATGGGTTTCACAGATAGCATTAACTAAATATTAGGTTCATTGACAAAAGCTAGCAACTAAATTGATTTATTTCCGTCAAACTGGCAGTAACAAACCATCTGGACATTAAATAGCTTGTGAAAATAAAAAATAATACGATTTCAGTTTTATTGTTAAGGTTCCGGCGAAAACCTTCCACGTTGGTATAAATGTATTTACCTTGATAATTTGGCAATGTATATATTTGTAATAGCACAAAAGTTATTTGGTTGTAAAATAATAGTATAATTGTCAGTTGTAACTAGATGACTAGAAATAAACGATTTTTGACTTACAGTCTTCTATTAGGCACAATAACTCACAAATATGTGCATTTTTATGTGTATGTGAGGTTTTTAGTAAAATAGAATGAGACATTTTCTCCGTATGTATTTATATTACGTCGTCAAGATTTACAAAACAGTCCCACTTGGAATAGGTTTCAATTTAATTATATTTGACTACCTATTTGGCTTTCAGTTTATTAAGATATATGATAGTGAATCTTTCTGTTTTTGTTGTGTGTGTATGTTAACCCCGTCCGTCCGTCATCACGACTACTTGTAAATGGTAACGAATTTTAAAGAACTTTTTTAAGCCAATGACGAGTACTGGTCCATAGCTCGGAGGAGTTCGATTATTGGCACTTTTGGTCAACCCCTCGAGGAAGAACTGCAAGAGTAAAAATTTAAAAATGTCCAATTGAGCTGCAATTTAGTACACAGATACTTTGGACTTTACCATAATGTTTCTAAACACCTCGACATCAATTCAATGACTTGTGTGTCATCCAGACGTGACAAATAGTACAATACATCCTCTCTACGACGTCTACAAAGTTTATTAATTTTAGTAATTGCTAGAGGAATACAGAATGCTTAATCCATCAAGACTGTCACTATATTGCATCTTTCTTAGCTCGACCGCTCCATCATTACATCAATGTGCTAACGTTTAGGTACTTCTTAACAAGCTATGATTATGTATTGTGATGGTATCTAAAATAATTAATATCGTAAACATACATTAAAATCTCTATGTATTATACTATTTCTCTACACACTATATAACAGAAACTACAAAAAAATTATTTCATTTTACTGGGAGTGGTATAGTTCTATCGAATAGTGACTAAAACTGTATTTACTTTGCTGGATGGTGTTAAATCAATACTTTATTTTTGTTAATTTTCAATGTCAATGCTTGTGGAGTTGTATAGGATATCTCTCACATTCCTCTACATAATTTCGATCTAGAACTAGTGTAATAAAAACTACAAAAGACTTAAAAACACAAATTGCATTTAAAAATATTTTCACTGAATAATTTAATTTAATTTATAATGCAACTACAGACAATACAAACTTTGAACAAAGTTCAACAAAATTCCTGACCTAATTACTTCGCAGTTTAAGAAGAAATTTATAATTATACACACCATGTCATTCACTATTTTTGTGTTGTTGTTCGCAATCTACACGACTTTACAAAGTACAAATGTTAGTGCTCCGACAAAACTTAAATTTCACGATACCACCTCCAAAAACTTCGATTTTTATCAATTCTTTAGATATGGGTGGAATACGAAATTTGTAGAAAGATACTTGCGCTCAATACCACGTTCATCCCCCGCAATCAAAAATTTAAAAACCATCCTAACTACTTTCAGGGAAGCAAACTGTTTTATTGGAATAAACAATTACGACAACGTTGATATTGTGCCCTTAGGATTCCCAGTTCTCCTGAAATATCCCGTTCCAACAGTTGTCGGGTACACCCCATCCCCACCAAAACGACACCCGCAAATGATATGGACTACTACCAAATACCTGGGCACGGAGCACCCTGTCTCTACATTCAGCAAAGATTTTCCAACTTTTTTAATATGTAACATTTCAACCTTGTTTAGTCCAGAGAGAGACCGGTATGACGGCGTACAATACTGTCTGCAACCAGAATTTCTGGAATTCACTTCAAAATCCAAACCTTGGAACTGTCAGCTGTCAATTGATCTGTTTCTCCCAATTAAGTTGATGGCCACCCGTTTCCAGTTTTTGAAATACCCTCAACTATTTCATTACGTTTATGGTGATTTAAGAAGCCGATATTTTCGAAGTATCTTCAAGCAATACTACCTTGTCATAGACACCCCAGAGAAAGAAATACGTTCCGGTAACAAAGATTTTGGGTCTTGGATGAACATTAGAGAAAGTTCGCATAGATCTTTAATAAGTAATAAGAATTATCATCCTAAAATTGCTTTAAGTGTTACAATAGTTGCCACACTGCAGCACAATTGCTCTAAAGAAATGTGGGAGTGTGACCTTTCCTCCATTAAAATATGCAAACCCGACACCAATAACCGCATCGAATTTAAGCAGGTAAATATATCACATTGGGCGGTAATTTCTTTGGCATCTATAGAAACCCTGGCGACAGCCTTACCCAACCAGGGCTTAACGCTCAACCACGATTTACCCATTTTTGGCTGCAGCAACAAGTTTTTAAGGGAAACGAAAAGCTTCGCTTTGATAAGCTTATCCACGGACGATCCTGGATTTACTTTACGGCAAGCGCATGCCTACATTTTGCTGACGACGCTTAAAAATTTTACATTTCCGTACCTCGACGAAGCTTGTAACGGTAAATATAAAGCAGTGCCCCTATACTCAATATCCTATGTCAGCAACGTGATATACAACAAAACGTACGAGCCCTACCACTTTCGGTTTGATCACTCCCTTTTTGACTTGCGCCTAATCAGCTGCGGTTTACGGTTGGAGCAGGCGGTCGAATTTCAGGAACTGTTTGTGGTTTTCGACGCCCTTGTGTGGATGTACATTGGCGTCATATTTGTTATTCTCTGCGTTACCTTAACGCTACTTTGGCAGGGGCGAGTGGAATATCGACAACTGGGGGACCTACTAAGTTTTTCATTAGCGCTAGTTAAGGTGGCCACAGAGCAGGGTAATCCCTTTTTGCCCACAGTGGAGAACTCTGGTAGGTTAAGGTGGATTGTGGCCGTGGTTTTACTCACCGGCATTGTCATTAGCAACGCGTACAAAAATACGAACGTGTACAACATGATTCGAGCGAGGAAACCGGTGCCCTACCGGACCATTAGAGAACTTCATTCAGACGGTTTTAATGTTTACATCAGCACGGAATCCATCAGCTATTTTATTAAAAACCCCATAAATACGTCACAATTTAGCAGAAATGGACACGAAGTGTTAATTGGAAACAGGCAGTCTGACTATGGATTTATCAGGAGTCACTCGGTTGTCGAAGAAATGATTTTACGGAAAAAGATAAAGGCGACACAAAATCCGGCGTTTCGAGATTTAGTTGACTTGGCCGCGATTCATGGTAACGTTAAGGCCATGATGTTAGAACCTTTGAATGGCACCAAGGAGATTCTGGAACAGATGGATGATTCGGGAAGGCATAGCTATATGTTGTCAAGTTTTAAGAGACTGGAAAGTGCGTATTTAAAGCGGGAGAAAGAAACTCTTTTTGGGGATTTGGCGGCTTGCAATAAGACGGCTCTGGTTCTCCCATACATAGTGTGTCTACAGTATAAAAGGACCTTGCTCCGTCGAAATCATATGTTTATTGATATCGGAACTGAAACATATGTCAACACTACAGTTGGGGTAGACCTGACTGGAAGAAACATGGGATATCACGTTTTAAAGAGACTGTGGGGAATGCAGCAGTCCGGAATTGGGGACTGGCTGGTAGGGATCACGGGACAACTGTCAATTAGCAAAAGGTTTAGGGCGTCGACCGTATATTTGGATCTGCTATCGCCACCGAGTTTGTCCGGAAATGTGCATCTGATATTTTGCGTGTTGCTGGTGGGGTTGTCTGGAGGGGTTTGTTTGTTTCTAGGGGAGCAACAGCTAACAACTTGGCAGTATTTGTGGCACAAGGTTTTTAAATCAAGGTGTTTTACTAGAGGGCTTAGCGCTAGTAGAGTAGGTGTGTTTCGAATGCACACCGATTTGTCGTGTGATTGCACGAACGAAGTTAGTATTGTTTTGGGAAATAGCAACGACCAACGTCGAAATTTAGGGAGAAAGACCAAAAACATATTTACTAAGCTGAGGTTCATAAAAATATGGTCTCGTAATGACCATAAAAGGAAAAGAAATGGGAAACTAAACAAAGACCACGTCGACTTTGAAAGTTGCTGAGTTGCGTAACGTAAAGTTGAGAGAAATGTATAATGTGGTTGAAAGTGTTTTTATAATAGAAATTTAAATTCTTGCAAGCGTTACAAAATCACTTTGGCTTCTATCCCAAATATTTAAAGTACAATTAACATGCTGAGCCTTATTACACCATCATTAAAACTTAAATACTACAATAAGAAATTTGTTAGTGACATGTTTATTTTGTAGAACTACGTTTATACTTCATGTAGCTCGGTTATTTATTCAAGATGAAATAAAAAATAAAGCCAAGGTCACAATGCTACACTAGATGAATCAAGGATTTTGAAGCAGTGTCTACTTCATAATATAATCAATGTAAATATGTTTCAACAATAACTGATGTGCAACAGTACAACATAAAAAACATAACGTAATTCGCATTTGCCCTTAAATTTGGTGGACATGCGGTAAAAATGACATACAAATCTTCATGCAGTTATGCTTTCAGCTGATTCATTGCTTTTAAATGCCATTTCATTCATAGCTCAACAACATAAAATGAATATGTTCAAAGTTTTATTTCCCAATTTTTCCTTATTGTACATTTAAAAACTCTAAATCCTGCAACAGCAACGTAAACCCAAGTGAGTGTCTTTTCACCGAAAATTTGTCTTGAATTTGATTGTGTTGGTGTATATTTACATTTTCTAATTCTATTCTAATTTTAACTTTTGGCTATTCAAAATTGAGGGTTTTAATGAGACTAATAGTAATCTAAGGAGGCATAACTTTGGGAAGTATAAAGGAAAACGAAAAGTTTTAACTTAAATAGCTTTATTTAATATTTTTGAAAAATATTCTAATAGATGTATTTCTAAAGCGTAGATGTACACTGAAACCTTGTTATCACCAGTGGGTTTGCTATATACATCTATTTTGATTAAGAACATTAAACAATGAAAGTGCAAGTAATATGCAAGATTGCAATGAAGTACTTTTAAATATACTTAAACTTAACGATACCTCAGTGACTTATATTCTCTGAAATTAAAATTCGCCTTAAAGTGTTCTCTATGAACGGTGAACCCAACAAATAAAACTAAGGTCAGAAACTACATTTTCTTACGTTTCCCGTTGTAGCAACACCAGATTTACTGTTTGATCTACCAAAGTTTTGAAAATTTAGAGCTGACATTTCGTCAAAATAATTGGCATTTCCAAAGCACACTCTAACAGGTTGACATGATTTGCAAAATTTACGCGCCCACTTCGCGTTTCTCTTGCTACTCGCCACCACCCTGATGGCATTCTGCAATGCCGCCGCCGAGTTGCTGTGTACAAAGCCCATACTTCCATAAATGGCCATCCCAAACACCGCACAATTGACTGAAATAAAAAAGAAGAAGAGAACAAAAGCAATATTCTCTACGGAGAAGTCACTGCAAATCACTACCGTATACCCCAGCACCTGACCCAAACCAACCAGCAACAGCCCCTGAAAAACTAAATGTGACCATCATGATGGAACAAACGAATAATAACCTGAATTTCCCTATACGTTGCGCCGGCTTTATCGTAGTCAACTGACTGAAGCAACTTGTTTGAGAAAGTTTTAATGAAAGTCAAAATGGTAAATGCTGAGAAAATTGTGATTCCTGTGTCCAGGACAATATTTGTCAATGCCAACGTTACAAAGAAAGCGTTGAAAGCGGCGAAGGCAAATTTTGTAATATAATTCATGAAGAAGGAATCTTGTGTAGAATCGCCATTCCTAAGTCTGCATTCCCTTAACATTTGATGGAAAAGGTGATTCGAGCGGCACGGGGATATCCACCCAAAGGGGAAGTAGTATACGATCCCAAGATAGGAAACACTTAGGCGACACACCCGCATAGATTTTTTCAAGTGGGGCTCCCATTTAGAACATGCCGTCCAAAATTCTGTAATCTCAAAAAACCGAATCGAATTTGTACTGAATTCCTTTTTAACATATCCTTGTTTGATGGGCTTACCTTTATATTTTGTCGACATGCCCATCAGGCCGTTAAGAACCTGTGCCTTGCATTGGTCGTAGAAACAGTGCAGAAGATTCAAATACCAGCCGTAAACCAGAAAATAAAATAGCATGAAATTTAGAAGCTGGTACATGTTGTTCTGTTGATTGCGGTTCGGAATTGTGCTGAAAACCAACATTTGCAGCGTTACGAGAAAGGTGTACACGCTGAAGCAATTAAACACTCGTCGGTGCCATTTATACTGCTTAGAAGACGGTGGCAGAGTGGAAAAATGGACCTTTTAACGTTCCAGCAAACCCGAGCAATCATACAGCTGGTGGAAAAGTTTACAAAAGTAATCATGTCGGACAAGAAACATTCTTTTATAAGCATTTTGGTGCGGAAAGTGTGATAGCTTCTAATTTAAAGTATTCCTTGTTTGTAAAGTTCAAGGTAGTTTCCAAAATCTACGTTTACCCCACGGCAAAACTCAAGAAATCTAAAATTATATCGCTTCGGCTTTGCTGCGGATGCTAGTGTTTGTTACGTTAGCTTGAGTGTAACTAATACCACGTATGTAATTTACGTACTAGGCCAAAGAAATATGACACTTTTTGACTGTAAAGACTACTTGTGAATTATATATGAACCGCGTTTATATAAAACGTTTAGCTCCTAAAGGCACCCTTAAATATAGCATTTCAACTAGTACTTAACCATTTAACCGCCGGGGCGTAATTACAGCAAAAGATATGACAAGTAGATTGGCATCATTAGCTATCCTTCGTTTGAACTAGAAACCTATAATTGAGCTAGCAGAACACAGAGATTTCTACCTTTCACTGACATTTGACATGCAAGTTGAGACTTGAATTGTTTTTCCAAAATTCAAAATTTTATTTTAGTAAGCAACTGGAGTAGATAGTGACACCCTGAAACATAATTACCTAAACATTTCCATAAAAATGACTGCTAAAGCGAGCTTCTTTGTAGTGTCGACAATTTGATGATTAAAATTTTGCTTCACAAAAACAAAGTTGTGATGTGATATGAGTTATGATCAACGTCCGTTATATGAGGTGGAATTAAAATAATTGATGAATATTTATAAATAACACTCTTAGATGATAATTATTTGTGCTATTGTGCAAACAGTTGAACAATGTAGATAATTGACACAATTTTATTTCAATTGAGTTGGAAATACCAAAATTTATTTACTACGTTCGTTTTTTTACATTGAACATTGTTGCAAAACGGTATCTGATATTCTGGTTTTACTTTTAATTGTTTTTCCCAATTCAGCATTTTATCGCCTGGTGACTACTTTAAGCAGGACAGAATACTATTCTGGCCACTGGATACACGCGTATGAAAAATGAGATCACACTTTTTCATACATCATAATTAGAGAACGGATATTCTTAAGGTGGAAAAAAAGTTATTAATAAAATGAATAAATTGAGTAAGCAAAATTAAAGGCAAGATGAATAACCGCAATATTCGATGAAACTTTTAGTAAGAACAATTAGTAATAAAAACCAAGAAAAACACTTGGATTTAAGGAGAGGCACATCCGTTCTACTAGTTTTGATGTCACGTACGTTTCACGCTTAAATATGAGTAAAACATTGAGCATCAGAGAAGGGAGAGCCGAGTGAGCGTCGAACCAGGCTGGACGCTATTTAAAAGACCAGACTTTGCAGTTGTCCTTGCTTGTGTATTCATTCGTAAGTAAGCGACCATTTGCAACTCTTTATTGAATAAATACTTACAATTCTTACTTTATCTTTTTAAAAATTGGCAATGTAGTTGTGAGCAATTTCATAAGCATGCAATACGACAATATGAACATAAGTGCCTTTCCGTAAAAAGGGAGACAGACGCATGTAACATTTGTGGCATACGTGCATCATATCTTTGTACATTCACAAACCAAATACCATTTACAAATTTAGTACTGATTAATTTATATTGAAGCTGACTTAAATTCTCTCACAACTCATATTGTAATCCGTAATTTTATTTTAAATACTAATTGTTTGAGTTTTTTCTTCCGTTACCGGTCGTAACATTTTGCTTTAGATGTTGCTTTACATTTAGATTACCCAACGTGATAAAGCAGTAATGCATCCATACTATTTATTCTTAAAGGAATAAGTTCAATCAAGGATAAGACGGATTGTCCGAATGGTCAACGCTTTCAATATTATCCGACCCCAAATTGTAAATTATAAAAGTTGTCAAATGTCAAGATCGGAGTAGACATTTAAAATGTTTGATTTTGCATAAAATTTGTGCAACAGGTGGACCCAAGTAAGGTTTCGTTAAAAAGCGTATTACGTCAGCATTAAAATACGACTTCTGAAGGTGCAACGTATTACCAGAAGTGCTAGAAGAAATTAACATTCTATGAAAATGCTCAAGAGGATATACCGGAGTCAACTGTTCTCAGAATCACTTCGTATTTACCTGTCACTTACCTTATCATAAGTTTTTTGGTAAGAAATTGACTGCAATGAACAGTTTTTTACTTTTTTGTAAAATTCATTCTAAAAAACATTTACTGTTTTTAACAGTTAACAGTTAATGATTTATGTATCAAGAAATGTATTTGTACGAAGGCAGAGTTCTGTTTTCATTACTTTTACAATTACTGTTCACAATGCATAAGGACTATATGCAATGACAAAAAAACTTAGATATTTAACTGTTTGAGTCCTAAACTTTTTTGTAGGTTACGATGTATATAAGACCTTATTTTGGCGGTAAACCGAGTATTTATCGACCTAAATTTATGGTCAACATTCTACAGAATAAAACCTCATTTGCCTGTGCCATTTCCCATGTAACAACCAACCACCAAATCTCCATTATGTTGCTTCATTTGTCCAGCAATTGTCCACCGCAAAGTTTAACAAGTAGTCTGACACCTTTTACAGAAAATTTTGCTGCTTTTTTAACATACTTCGTTTCCACAAGAAAAGCCCAAACTCCCATTCCCAATCCAACTAGCCGTAGGAAAAATATTGCAAGAATATTACCCGTCATATTAGGAGCACGGTTTCCGTTGAATGCACCCATGACCTTCCACCGCCCAAATATTCAGTCCACCATTCTACAATCCCAGACTGACCCATTCCCCAAATCCTCTTAATTGTATGAATGTCCACATATACTTTTAAATCCATGTTCACCTGTATTCCCGATTACTCCTCCTTCCCAATGTTTTTATTTGTATGGTTGTTTTCTTCCATACGTATCACAATATTTCATTTGCTTGCGATATGCCCTACATTATTCCCAGCTGAATTGTCATTACTTAAATTCTTCAAATTGGTTTACTTATCTATCTTCAAATTATGTTTTGTAAAATCTAATTGCCTTTGAAAAATATAATTGAACTTCGGTTTTAAAAAACTGGTAGGACAATTATATTTTCATTGGTGAACTACATAAACAAACAAATGTGAAAAACAAAACTACAGCTTCGTTGGCAGAATAATCACTTGGACACAACCACTTAACCACTCACTATACATATATTAGTATCAGTGACATTACATGACTATCAAATTGTCCAATGACTATAACCTCAAATACGGTATAAACTATGTCGAGCAAAACAACTAAATCCTTATCATTAATTAATTATCAAGCTGATACATTTCTTTAAACCTTGTATACAATGTGTCTGGGAGATACTGGTTGCGGAAAACAAAAGACGTAGAAGATTAGAAGCAAGTGACTACAAACGTCGGGAAATTATTGCACGGAAAGCTTACTTCCGGTTACCATATGACTACAAAGGTCCCATGGCTTCTGTATTTAAATACATCCTCTGATCTGTTTTTGAGTTTTGGTCATGTAATTTGGCTTATTAGGCAAATAATTAGCATTTGGATCATTTTTTGTCATTTCAGCCATCAGATATTGGGTAACTATAACCAGTTATAAACATAAACGGTAGATGAAATTAAATCTCATGAAAGTCAGCCAATAACCTTGGCGGCATATACCATGAATTACATCTTATTACGTAAGTAATTTAACTTTCATTTGCATCGCGGTGTTCTGTCCAATATTTAAAAATAATAAACATTCGTTTATTTTTTCTACAAAGTTGTGAGAGATAGCGTACTAACAGGGAAAGCAATTAGTTTTGCATTTCCGTTGTTCCTTATTTATATCTACTAAAGAAGTAGGGACAAGTCAGTTTAACTTCTTTGGTAATTTATAAAAGCACGGAAGTATGTTTCATGTCAAATTTTAGAAGTTTCATTCTACCCGCAACTAATTGCCAATTTGAGCCTAATTTCTAGAAGGAAGTAATTCCGTTACTAAGTCGTAGCGGACATACTTGTGATTATGCTTGTTTTTGCATCAGGAAGTAGATATCAATTGGGACAAATACTTCCTAAATCCATTTTTTGTATTATGTATAATGTATCTTGACCTTCAAATGAAAACATATTTTACCTTGTTAGTTCCAAGTTATTATAAATCTACCTTGGTACGTGAAGGACAGCAAATCTAAAAACAAATATATTTAAATATTTGACAAAAGCAATTACACTAATTGTTGCATTGCTTAATGGTTAGAAATAAACTCTATTGTAATTCCATCATACCGTCGTAGAAATCGCATGGCCGTGTCCATCTTAAAACCTCTTCCATATTAAAATAGTTTTAAACCAAGAACCGTAGCAATATGCAGACTGTGCAGGCATAGAGAAGTCATATAGCTTATTTTGTTTTTACCATTGTGAAATTTTAGTACAAAAAATAAACGTACGCAATAGGTTCTACCTTTCTCAAATTTTGTACTCCTGCAAAACTAACGCCGCTCTCGACTAATAAAACGTAACGTGCATAATCAACTACATACTCGAACGATAATTCGGTATTAACAAAAAAACAAAATATATTTAGTGAAGAGTTGTAGTTGAGCATCATTTACGTGTTTGTTGTCACAATGAACATATTTTTCCAACGGGATTAATAGTTCAAAAACATAACTGCGCCTACACTATGGTCAATAATTGCATTGACATATCCTTATAAATTTAATATATCAATAGTTTTTAATAAATAAACTTCCTAGTCAGAAGAATGTCATATTAATTGGGAATTTATTACATCCAAGTTCACTTCCAGATTTGAAAATTGGGATTTGGTAATAAGTTAACTTTACCTTCTGCACGGATATTACCCCACTAAAGTACTGGTAATTTGTTATTGTGCATTTACGTTCTTCGGTATTCAAAGGCATTTAAGTATTTCAAGGGAAATGCCTTAGCAGCGTCGTTGTCACTCTAATGTTGCATGAGTTACACAAAAAATCGTTCAAATAAAACTGAACCTTCCTCGGTATATGTACGTACATGTTCCTGATAACACGCAAAGCAGGAAACATGTATACTTCCTTCATGGCAACGGTCTTTGTACGTATTCTAAGGTGGGACGACTTTTTAGGTTTCTCACCCTTTCGCTGCAACAGAGAAAGGGGTCATCTCTACGTTCACTTCTGGAGTCACTTTCGATTTCTTCTCAAATGGATCTGGATATGTTGCTACGCCTGTCTCATGCTACCCACCCACCTGTATACCTTGTACTGGGAAAACGAGCGGGAACAGTTTTGTTACACCCTGATAATGCAAGTGGGTTGTTCCACCATTGTAATCCTGATGTACCCCATTTGTTTCAACGCGCAAGGCATCTGCCAACTTCTAAATGCCCTGTGGCAATTCATTCCAAATTTGACTGGGAAACACTACCGCGCCGATTATGACTTTGGGAAGGATAAGTGGTTCAACAAATTTGTGGAAATGATTTTGCTAGGAACTTTCTGCTTCTTGCTCATCATAGGCTTAGCGGGATCGCTGGAATGCTTTTCAAAACCGGGATTACCCACGTTTTATCTCTTTGGGGTACACCCGCACCTGCTTTCTTGGCAACTGATTTTGCTTGGCGGGGCGTTGTATGTAAACTGCGCAGTGGGAGTGACTTCTTTGGTGGGGACCTTCTTCTATTTTGCGGTAGTTCACTTCACCTACATTAGTCCTTGGCTGAAAACTGAACTCAGGGTTCAGCTGCCCGCGCACCGATACAAAACAGTGGAGGAGCTGCGTTCTGATCCACATCGTCTGATAGTAACCTGGCGTTCCATTGAAGTGCTGATGAAACTGCTAAACATTGAGTTTAGCTATGCTTTAGTGCAAGCACAAAATTTGGTCGCTCAGACAACCGTCATCGCGGTGGTCGTTCTGACTTGTGAGTGGGATGCCCTCGGGGTCATTGCTAAATTATTTGCGATGGGGATGATTCTTTTTGGAACGGTGATATACGCAGTGTTCATTTCGGGAGCAGGACTGTTATATAAGTGGAGTGAGGCAACAATGAAATCGTGGGATCTCACATACTGGGAAGGGAACGATTCCTTAAGAACGAAGTACATGATGAAAGCAAAAATGTCGTGTCGGCCGGTGAGCTATGGGGATGGTGGCATTTATTACTTCCAACCAATGACGGTACTGGGATACATGCGGAAAATATTATGAGAGTTCATGTAGGGCACTGGTTAGTTACAATCGCATTATGAACTAGCGAACTAAAGGTTTACTGGTATAAATAACGGTGTAGTCCTACTTCTGGAGAAACTACGGAGAGCATATGGTTCATAGAGCCAATGTGGCACACTGTATTTTGAGTCTTTTTGTCAAACAAACAAAAGAAATGTCTTTTTAAAGCAGTACATCAGTTGGTCCTCATGATACTAGCAAATGTAAAAGCATCTGTGAATCATAAACATAATAAATTTATAAACCCTTGATACTAGTAATACAACTTTTTGTTAATTTTCCAGCTTTTGAAATAAACATTAAATATTTTTTCATCAATTTCTTATTTGTTGGTTACACTGGCTTTATCATTTGTTCGCTGTAGTTTGGGACAACTTTTGCATTTAGCATAAAAAACATAGTGTTTTCAGATGACAATAATGTTTTAACTTAAAATATTCAAGTTTATTAACAGCATTCATATTAGGAACTGATACTTTGGTTCATTTTATTTAATAATTTTACGGGATATCCTGATTGTGTTTACTCATATAAATTTGGCGTTTATATGATACTAGGAGCCAGCCAACTCCGTTTGGCGAAACTAAATTAATAAAGGGTGATTTCGGTAGGGGTGAAGTTCAGTAGCATCATTTTTCATGAAACTAACCCTATTGGATCTAAT